>JAHDVE020005493.1:0-23258 GCA_022606495.2 Halesus radiatus
GAGATTTGCTTTAAGTCTCGTTTCTCGACTGCTTGTTCCACTGAAATATATTTTTATCTCATTGGATAGGTTTATTAATAAATAAATGCATTACGAAGACTGAGAATAGAGGCATTGCAATACCTAGAAAAGACATATTCTGAGATTGTTCTTATGCGTGTACAGAGATACGCTGCCAGGCCGGCTATTAACAACGAATATTCAACATAGAATTAACAACAACCAACAGCTGCCGAAAGGTAATAAATTCACTCAGAACTTAATCACAAAACCTTCAAGACTTCGGACTTCAACAGTCGACAAGCAATTATCCTAGAAAATTTAGTTTCTCTTACAAATAATAATGGGCAATAAATCGTGCGAGAACAATAATGGGTATTTTTGAACAGGGGAAAAACGTGAAATACAGTAAATAACCTTCTTACTACGATTATTCTGATTATGCAGGGGAAAATTAATACCTTTCATAAACTTTAACTACCGATACGGTGTTCAAGTGCATTATTTACTCAGTTGGGGTCTCTGATCTGTTTAAGGCGATGCAATGGCAAGTAATGCAAAATCATGTGTTTTCGGTTTGAAAATTTGATGGCCTAGAAATATCATAGATGATTTAATTAAATACTGCAAGTAGAAAATACCTTGGTCGTTTAACCGGGCATTTTTTTGGTATGTCTTTTTATAAGCCTAGAAAAAAATAAAGTATAAGATATTAAAAAAATGTTTAAAGCGCAAACTCTCCTACTTACGAACCCCTTTTCCGATATTGTCATATTGTTCATTGTGGTAAATTAAGTTTTTTAGAATGTGACCGTAAAACATTTTTATAATTATGTCTGAGCTTTACAGAATAGAATAAAACAGGCATTTTGGTGATGGTTTTTTTGTGTAAATCGAAACATGCAGCCGGTATTAAGCGGGAATCTCAACCTTGTCGCCACCTGCATAAAGAGCGCGTGATTTCGTTGAAATTTTTGCTGGTGGATCGCCTTAATTACAGTTCGTTCATATTACTTACTGTTTTTTTGTGCAGAATTGAGTTATCATGCAATTAAAACCACAGGTCGCAGAAGGCAATTGAATTTTTTTTCCTAACTAAGTCATGATTTATTTTTACGGTAACTCCACACAGGAGGCCCTGAGGGAAATAAATTCCCTCAACTCCTATATCGTCTTTGGGGATGCTGTGTGGAGGGTCTTTTAGAGGATAGGAACAGGACAGCAGGCCTGTTGAACGCAAGAACGAGTCATAGAAGCGACCCATTTTCATGTGACAAATGTCAACCGTGGGCAAATGTAGGGCTCACGTTTAGCCTGTTTCCCGACTATGCACCGATGCCTAAGGGATTAATGATGCTAGTTCCTCAGAGCCTCTTCCATTCAAATACCAGTAGAACAAGGACAGCATTCCCGCCTGACATCTGTCCTCCAAAGATTGCAATCCGTTTCTTAAGACAGGCGAATATATCTAATGAACCGCCCGTTTCTGCGCAGAGTCAAGGGTTCTTTTTCAAATATTTTGGGGCTCCCGACCAGAGGTGGCTGGGAAATTCTACAGTGGGGCGCAATTGCGATTTTTACATGATATGATAATTTTTTTTTAAAATTTAGAAATAAAAATCTCTTTCTTTTATACCGGTTTGTGGGACAAGTTAAAAGAGACGATAGATTTGACACCAGAATTGGCGGAAATATGCGTATTATAAATGTATCTTTTTGTGCCTCTGTAATCGTTTATAAATAAATTTGTTTTATTGTCATTCATAGAATAAATAACAATACAAACAAACACATCGAAACCCTACGACTCGACTATGACGTCATGCGATACCGCCAGGAAGCCATTGCGGAAAGATTGACTCGGTGATATCATTTGAAGCAAAATCCGATGATGTTTCTTAAATCGTCAAATAATAATAATAATATTTATTTATTTGAAACACGCATTATTTAACAAAAAATGTAAGAAAGCTTTGACTTCCTAACTAGGAACAAATCCCGTTTAAGGACAGTCAATTTGACAAGTTTAGTTCATATTAAGTGCCATTATACAAAAATAGAAGGGAAAATAACTAGTATGTTTCATATCCCAAATCGCAAACAGCAGACAGCCACTTACTTTTTATATCCCTCATTGTAAAACCAATTCCAAACAAAACTCGTTTATCTACAGATCTACACACTTGTTTAACTTAAATTATTACCATATTGACATTTTTAACTCAACTACACGTGATATTGAATTAAAATCCATAATGCGACCACTCTCAAACTAGTTAACTTAAACCATCTTTTTACCTTTATCCCACTCCTATGTTCCCATCCACCCTCCCCTCCCCCGACTGACATTGTTTAAGCTAATTGATGAAAAACTGTACATTATCACACTTTACTCATAGTATTTATCATCAGCAGAGGAAAATTTATAATTGGCATAATTTATTGTTTATATTGTTATATGTATGAAAATTATGGATTTGCTGTTAATTTTCCCAAAAAAAAGTAAAATAAAATAATATATCAAGAAAAAAACATAATAATTAAGTATAAAGAGATGTGAAGAATAGTAAAGAAAAAAACAATTGTCAATACCAGATAATTTGAGTATTGTATAATAATTAATAAAGAATAATAGTTAAATTCAAAGAGGTACATTTTTTTTTATATAGTAATCGTTTACGTATACCAGATAATTTGAGCATAGTATAATAGTTAAGTACTTATGAATAGATGAAAAAACAAATATTATAGAATAAACAATTATGCATATGTGTTTGATAGGTACTGGTTGGTGATATGAAATGGAGCGGTTTTTACGAGTGCAAAATTAAGGTTTCATTATAAATTCATTATTTGTAAAATACTGATACATAATATAAAGAGATATGTAAAATGATAAAATTGCTGATCACCCCTCACCTTTCGATCATACTAGAGCAATAATGATAGTAATGCGTCTTGTCCATGAAACAAAATGACTAGATACTTCAAACAGAGATATAAATTATGTCTTCCGGAAGCTGCGGCAAGTCGTACACCAGTTCAAAGGTCCAAACTAAATTCATTTCTCTTCGACTATTTTCCAGCAAGGGGGGAATTTAAAGGGATCCTCCGAGATAAAACATCCCTCAATGCGACAATTGATGGTTCACGGGTCCGAGGGAGAAATATGATGATTGCTTTTTAAAAACATTTGCCTTTTTAATGAATGTTAATGTTCGATTCGCAGTTTTCTCAATTTTGTCGACTTCGCCTTTTGTTTTCTAAATTATTGGATCGTTTTTGTTATGACATGCCGAAAAATCATTCGTGCATCTTTGAACTGTTCCTAAAAGCATTTTAACCGCTAGAGTGCGGCCCAACGCCATCACGCGGTAAGCTTTAGTTACGCAAATTGCGATGCAGCGCTACAGAGCTGCAATTTTCAGTGTGCTTTATGTCGTCCTTGGTAGCACGTGTTCAATTTGAGCGTGGTATATTGCGGTTTTCGCGTGTCTTGATAAAGGTATTTATTGTTTATCCTGTTAAAATAAATACACCCTAAAGTGAATCAATATTTTTTACCATATCGGAAGTTAGTTATATTGCTGATGATCACAATGTATCAAATGACAGCGGCACTACGGACGACCAGGCCTTTGTTCCCATAAATGAAGCCAGTGACGACGGAAGTGACATTATTGTATATGGCAATAAAATATTGCGAATAGAAAGTGAATCTCCGGATTCATTTTCAAAAAAACAATTGTGTAGTGAAATAATCTTGCATTTTTGTATTTTTTTAAAAAACTTTTTGTAGTTGTAAATGTGTAGTTTTGTTTTTAAAATTAGAACTATAATATTCGTAAAATTTCATTCTTTACTTGTATAATTTAAAAAAAAATATCATTAAAATTGATTGTTATTTGTTCAAGTTATTGCATTTTTATTGAATAACATAATTTTTTTTATTTAAAAACACAGAATACGAGTATCTGTGGCAATTTATATACATACTTGCAAAATAATCATTGCACTAAAACGGTTAATATAGTGCCAAATTCCACTGAGAGTCAAATAAAATTATTGAAATTAAGAAAAAGTTGGAAAAATATTATTAAAATTATAAAACTTAAATAAAAAAAAAATAAAAATGTAATGGGACTCGAATCTCAGAGTGGAAAATTTTCTGTGGATCCGACAAAGTTACGAAGCTGAAAGAGCTATATATGGTACCTACATAGCTCCTATAATGGCGGTGTCAAATAAGATTAATGTTACCTTCACTAATTTTCATCTACAATCTTAAATTAAATTTTGAAGAAAACGGTAATGGCACACAAACGAAATTTTATGTGCACCCCTCCGCGTATGAATAGTAATTAAGTTTTGTCGGTTATAGTGGTGAAGCCACTGGATCTTTACGTCTGGAGGTTTATGTCCGGAAATTGTTAATACTGCGAAGCAGATTATCTTTTGTTGTTTGTAATCTTTCGTCTAGTAATTTATTTTTTTAGTCTGTAGTTTCTAGCTCAGCGCAACTTTCAGCTCACAACCTCATAACCTTATTTCCATTATTAGCTGTGGAGCTTTCAATAAACCAAGAAAATTTTAAAAATAACGCAAAACGTTTGTTTCGCATGTATAACTGTTTCAACAAAAGGATTTCAAAACTCGAAATTGTATTTAACCTGTAGTAACTAAGAGTATAATTATTATTGAATATTGCCCATTTTTTGCAAGAATCTCTTTATAGAGGTTTATAAAACTCAGTTAAGCTGATAAAGACTACCAAGAAAATTGTTAAATAAAAAACGTATAATGCCGATCTAAAGCCTTTTATAACGTACGCCCTAACGTCCCTCTAATTACGTTTTGTCAATTATTTCACTGAAAGGGAGGAATTTTGTACTGCCTGAAATATTCACAGCAAAAACATTTTCTGTTCTATTTGGAGTACTTCAGGGCTGCTATTTAGGACCACCGTTATTAAAAAAGAAATTTTTTTTACCACATTTTATAAAACCACTTTTCTTTAAAGATATAATAATCATCATCAACGTGTAACACCCCAGGCTTGGGGTTAGCCAGAGGCTTTTAATATAAATTTATTTTTATACATTACACACGATGTATTTATATTAGAATAATGGTGCTTCGAATTGTATTTTATAATATCAAGTGCAAGGCAGTTATGAAAAGATGATACTGTTAATGGAAAATCATATTAAATGATATAATAAAACACATATAAAACTTATTTCCACTTTTATTTTATTTCACCGTAACCGGTTTCAGCTTGTTAAAGCCATCTTCAGACTGGTAAAAATTAATCTTAATCTACGGTTTATATACACAACATATGGGGGAGGAGGGGTGGGGAGAAACAACATGGGATTTATTCTATTACATTGGTTTTCTTTATATTTGTTACTAAGGCGTCTTTGACTGCCGACTTTCTAATTATGTTGGTTATTAAACTTTATTACCTCTGGTTTTTAGTTTACTTTAATATTGTTTGGGGAATACCTTACAAGTAATGGGAATTATTAACAACCTAATGTCGTTGTTGTCCTTTAAATTCTTAATTATACTCGTTTTTATAATTGTTATGTTATGGAATTTTTGATTAGCATCTTTTCAGGAATAATATATAAAACCAAATTATAAAATTTTATTATAAAGTTTTATATGTGTGTTATTATATCATTATAATGGAATTCCACCATGTATTATCAGTTTCAAAAATTGATATATTAAATAATAAAAATTATTTTGTTTAAACCACTTTTTTAATAAATTAATACCTGATACATGTTTCAATTTGTTTCTTCCGGATACAATATAAATGCAATTAATAAAAAAAAGGCAAATTATATGGTTCGTGAACATTTTACTAAGAGAACTTTCACTGGGGTGTTTATGATTATGATTAATGGTGATAGAAGTATTATTGTATATTATCGGTGTATTACCCAAAGGAAATAAATGTGCAAAGCTTAGAAAACTATCGTTGACTCCAGTCAAGCATAGAATTGTTAAATGGAGTAAAAAGTATCGGATTAAGTCTACTGCATTTGACATTCATAGTTTTACCGTTGTTATTTAACTACCAAAGTTTGAGACGTGTCTCCAATATGAAAGATTCTGTGATCGAGTGTATTGATAGTTCGTCTCCAAGTTGAGAAGGTATGTGGTGTTTCAAAACCTTCCTTCCCGGTGCTGTCAACTGATTCGACGTGTTAATTATTTTAAAATGTAAATATGCAAAACAAAGAATTCACATTTTAGTTGCTCCTCAGAAATGCATTTATGTATTGCACAAAATAATTAAAATGTGTAAGAATTTATCGAACACAACAGAAAAAAAAGTTTTATCTGAAAATCTGTGAAAAAGGTTTGTCTGCATGTGTTGATAACTTGCTGAGTGGTGCGTTAGTGAGCGAAAGGGGTACGGATTTTCGCTCACCATGCCACAATGCGCGATCATCAGTAGTAGCCGATGGTCTGCCGGCTGTAATGAACGTATTTCATAATTTTCAACACGCAATATTTTACTTGTAATTTTTTTTTTTATGAATACCGCACAAGAGTCCCAACTGCTCCCAACCGCCTGGAGCCAGTGAGACTATGGCATCCCCAATTGGGGAATGCCATAGTCTCACTCGTGGAAGAGGAAGGTGGGGAAATTCCTGGTTATTCAGATCTGGTCACCAAGCACGGCTAAAAGTTAAATATATAAATATAAGTAATAAAAATAAGTAATAAATAATGTTAACATGTATTTTCATCAAATTTAAAAATTCCACTTATGTACACTGTAAGATGAGTGTACAGCACCGGAGCTAGATAAATTTTCTAGCACTGTAAATGAAGGGTTATGAATTTTAAAAGAAATGTTTATTATAGATTTTTGTTAACATTTTCTTTTATGCATGAACAGTTTGAATATTCCAGAGACAGTTTCTCCCTCATATTATATTACAATTTACATTCTATCGATGTAGAATATTATGTAGACCGCCAAACGAGAGGCTGAAGAGAAAAGTGTGGCACTGTAGGTCAGCAAATTGGTTCGGTCTGCGGGCTCACTTTAATAGTGCACAACTGTTAACCCTGTTCAAATCGCAAGTGCGCCCCATTGTAGAATTTGGCAGCCACCTCTGGGTCGGGTAAATATAAAATATCTGAAAAAAAACACTTGTATGGTATATGTGCAGAAACGGGCGGTCCGTTTGGTAGATTCGCAAACGGATTGCAATCTATGGACCAGAGACGTCAGGTAGGAATGCTGTCCTTATTCTACCGATATTTTAATGGAAAATGCTTTGAGGGACTAGCTTCATTGATTCCTGCAGCACTGGTGAATAGTCGGAAAACACGGCAAACGCGTGCCCAACATTTGCACGCGGTTAACATTTGTCACATGAGAACGGGTCTCTTCCACGAGTCATCCAACAGCTCGGCTGTGAAATAATCTACCCGCCTCTGTGTTTCCTCCTTCCTATAGCATGGGTATCTTCAATACACAGGTTCGCTTCTTCCTATTCTCTAAAAGACCCTCAACTTAGCATCCCCAAAGATGATACAGGCCTTCTGGGAAATTATTTCTCTCAGGGTCTCCTGTATGGAATTATTAAAAAATTAAATGTTTGGGCTTGTATTTGTCTATGAAAGATTAAAATGTTTTGAAATAATTACTGTACTAAAGTACTGTAGAATAGAAGGAAGACAATAAAATATTCAGACAATACTTTACAGCTAAGAAGACGTTAGATCCAGGCTTTTACTACTATGTTTAATAATTCTGTTACGCTCATATCTGAAGGTAGGAATAAACATGAAAAGTTGCAACTACAGTTAAGGTATAAATTTGTAACTAGACCAAAAATATACTTCACGGGTTTTAGTATCCAATAAAATATGGATAATTTTAATTACAGTAACACCCGAGTTACATAGTACGCGACTAAAGAAAACCTACGAAATTGAAGAAAAAAATCTGAGTACAGAGGTTATTTTTTTTATTAATTTAATCATTATAAAAGTTAACATTTTTTCAACCACCAAACTAGGCATATTCCCGTATTATCGTAGTCGAAGTTTGTCATATCAAAATTAGAAATAGAGAAGGTACGAGGAAAATGTAGAAGTAGATATTTACTGAATATATAAGAAAAATCAAATAAAATAAGTTAGGAATAAAATCATAATTTCTATATTTAAAAGTACGTTTTATTTTTAAATATATATTATAAAATAAGTTAATACATTAATAATAATCTCTTTTATGTTGTAAGACATTCTTTGAAATAAATCCTTCCTTTTGCAAATAACAAATTTTGAACACTGATGGTATAAAGACTATCAGATTTCGATTTCCTAGTATCAGTACTCAGTGAGTAGAATATTTTGGGAGCAATATAAGAGAACGGTCGTTGAGCGATGGCTGTTTTCCTTTGGGGAATTGTGCATTTTAGGTGGGATGAGTAGAGGGTATACATTTTTTGTTGTGTTTTGTTCATTAAATCATTTTCCCATATGTTCATGAGAATAGTCTTTATTTATAGCAGTAGAATGTCTAGGATTGCGATTTTATTAAAAAGTGTCTCGGAATGGTATATTATATTTCTTATCACTCTTACGTAATATTAAATCCGACTTACGTAAAGGTCTACGGAACGCATTACTTGTGAAACTCGTGGTATTGATGTACTTTCATTCTGTCCGTAAATAAAACGGAACCAAAGTAATAAAACAATAATTTTCATTTGGAACCCCTAACCGGAACGTAGTACCGTTCTCACTTTCCGCTAATTGAGCCACAAATAGCCTTTCAGGTAAATGATCACCACCTCCCTCCGATCCCGAAAGAGAATTCTCGCCCGCGGCATCGGCTGCACAGAACAAATTAAAATAGCCGGAAAAGGTTCGATTCCGAAAGAACAGATTTTGGATCCGAAGGCTTGCTACTCGTAAATTCAATTCACTTCTGTTTCCTTGAAGGTGTTTGTAGATTTATAGAACTGGGAAAGCTTTTATTGAAAGCGAATATTAAAATTCCGCGTCGCCGTTCCTTACATTTTGCAGATATTCCCGAACTATCGCAGAGCTTTATTCGCGTACATAATTTAGGTACAGGCAAATCATTTCAAATAGATTCTGGCTTGTGTATATGTGCGCACCAAAAGTGGTTCAAATTGGACCGAAACTGCTTGGAACATCCGCCCGCAGTCCTCCGTTACCCCGCACAAGTCCCACTATACAGTACACCATTACCAAGCTTTTCCTTAAGGGGGAAAAGGATGTCAGAAAGGGATTTTTAATTAATTAAAAATAATTATAATATTATTTAAGCAACACGATAATCATAATGTATTAAAGGAAAAAACATTTTGTTATAAACCACGGATTTATTGTATATTTACGCCAACCGGTTTCGCTTAAATCAAGCTTCGTCATGGCAAATATAATAAAGTGTTTGATTTATTTAATACAATAATAATAATTGGATTACTACTATAGCGCCGTTTTCGTGGGAAAATCACCTCAAGGGCGCTTTACAATTAATTAAATAACATATCACTTGACGTACAACCAATACCTTACAGCTAAACTTTATTACTAATGGCTTATAAGTAAGACTTATAACTATCGAATAACAAATAAGACTTATGGCTAGGGACTAACTACTGAGACTTATAATTAATGACTTACATCTATGGCTTATAGGTAGTCACTTACCAACTAAAAGTTATAGCTAGTGACTTACAAATTAGACTCAAGTAGGCATAACTAGAATATAAACCTAACACATATATAAACCTAGTACATATTTAAAATTAATACATATCTATGACTAACTGCATATTTTATATACAATACTGAAAATGATGTACAACTATGGCTTAAAACTATAGTCTTACAACTAACATACCTATTTATAATAATATAAATACCTGTTATGATTATTGCTCGTGCTGTCAGTGGTAAAACACACAAAAGTGTAATAATTTTTATTGAAATTAAAGAAGGTAGTCTGGGCGGTAGAAGGTAAATAGGTATATAAGTAATTCTCTTGGACTGAGTACTCGAAAACACCATTAGACCAATAGGGTCGTTATTCTGAAAACGATAATTTAAAAAGATGAGTCTTTAGTTTTGCTCTGAATTCAGTAGAGCTGTCGATTTTTCGCAAATGTGAAGGGAGTTTGTTCCAGGCTGTTAGGCCTGTCACCGCAAAAGTTCGGTCTCCGAAATTGGTATTGGGATTGCGTTTAGGTACTGAGAGTCTTCCTATGGCCGTTGAAGACGCTGATCGAAGAGATGATTGCCTAGTGTTGACATCGTTTGGAGTGCATAGTTCCGCCAAGTAGGGTGGTGCCATGTCGTGTGTCGCCTTAAAGACCATCCAGCATAGTTTAAACTGGATCCTCTCAGGACACTTAAGCCAATGAAGGTTCCGCAGATGTTGAGATATGTGGGATGTTATGAAGCAAGTCCCTAACAACTAAGGTTGACAAACCGACCCGGAATTAACCATAAATAAGAATTGGTTGTCTATGATACTAAATTGCTAGCAGCGGTTTTGGAAAGAGGGGGGGGGGGAGGGGAAAGCAAACGCAAGGGGGCTTTAGAAGACAGAGCACACTCATTCAAGTTCCGAGAGCCGAGAGCTGCAGACCCCCCGAAACTGTATCGTTCCAAAATTTCACTTATTTATTTCCCTTTTGCTTTTTGATAAAACAGAAATCATTTAAAATCACTCGATTTCATTCTATCCTTTAATAATCTGAAGGCGTCCACAGAAAGGTTAAAGCTTTTCCTAGAGCCTTTAGAAGCGGGTATAAAAATATAGACCTGACTGCCAGGTATTTTTAAATAGCAAAAGAGAGATGTTTTTATTTTGAATTCCCTATTCCTGTTTCTATTTATATGTATTTGTTTTCATTAAGGTTAACTAGAAGCGGTATTTTCTCAAATTGTCCATCAACAAACTGAAAACACGATTCATATATATGTCTATCTTTACATATATCTATATGCCCTGAGCTAGTCGGGAACATTCTATATAGGAGATCTTTACTAAGATCACAATTCAAATATGCTTACGATCTGGATCGAGAGATTCTGCTTTGTGACAGGGAGTATTTGGAAACGCCGGTTATCAGCCTTGCTGCAGCATTGAAAACTATGACGTCAAACCAAATATTTATTTTCTAACCATCTAAACAAAATATTTTAAATGAATATTTCCTTAAAAATACATTGAAGGTTTTTTTTTTTAATTCATAGAAAAAAAAATTGGGTGTAGTTTCATTTTTCCATCAATACAAACTTTAATGTTTTTTTTTTTTAATACGGATTACTAAACTTTGGTTAAGTTTAAAAAAAAAACGTACCGGGAAAAGATTGCAATTATTTTTGTCCAATTTTTAAAAATTATTTTCATATTTTGTAAAACCTTTTTTATTTGTATTGATAAATAATTTCACTCCGACGTCCATCTCCACATAAAAAAATTCCAGTATACTTTATTTGATCGAAATAAAAGTTAATAAAACTAATATTGTTGTTTGCATTCGAAATACTATATTTATTCTCAAGGACTTAATCGTTATTTTTACGATATAATGTTTTCGTAGATATTGGATTATTTACGTATTCATTGCTTGGTGTATTTTTTTCATTATTTCATTTATATGTTTTCTCCGCTCTTCTAATTTAGATACTATTCTAGATCCAATGTTAGAACGACCTGTGAGCACGCGCGCATGTATCCGATCCCTTACCCCACCACTTTCTCCGTCTAGACAGTCTACAACTGAATTTGCGGAGCGTAGTCGCGAGCCGTGCCCGGGTTGATGCGACGAGGGCGGGAGGGTGGGGTATGCGCATTTCGAACATAATTTCGAACGATATCGGGTTGTTCTTAGACTGAATCGAGTATAGAGACAAGTATTTATTTAAATGATAATATTTAAGTAAAAATTGAAATGCAGTACCATATAATCTATACGCGCTTTCTTAAAATACCGGGGATAGATATGGTGATAGAAATGGTTATTCATCAAATGACACAAAAATTAATATCTTGGCGCTATCACATATTCATGTTGGGCTGTTGCGTAATTGTGTTTGTCGTTGAATGATTAATAATCCCGATATTTTCAATTAAATTTATCATTGTCGAAGAAATATATTTGACGCTCAATTAAATACATAAAATATCATTGCCATTCAATAATTAAAACATTCAACAATTCACATAAATTTAAATAACATTAAAAGTAAATTTGTTACATTGTGTATTGATGGAAACAGATATGACGATCTCCTTGATTGTATAACTCCTTGACATCTGCTGTATTTATGCTATTTTGCTATTTCTTACATTGTCTATTGAACAAATATGACGGTCTCCTTGGTTGTATAGTTCCTTGATATCTGCTGTATTTACGCTATTTTGCTATTTCTTACATTGTCTATTGAACAAATATGACGGTCTCCTTGGTTGTATAGCTCCTTGATATCTGCTGTATTTACGCTATTTTGCTATTTCTTACATTGTCTATTGAACAAATATGACGGTCTCCTTGGTTGTATAGCTCCTTAATATCTGCTGTATTTACGCTATTTCTTACATTGTCTATTGAACAAATATAACAAATATCTCTTTGATTGTATATCCCCTTGATAGCTGCGGTTATCTTAAAAATTATTTAAATGCTACTATTACAATATATTAAGTCAATCCTCACTGTAACAAAACTGTACTACTGTTTTTTTATTTATTTTTTATTTCTCAATTTGTTTTATACTTGCTGATATTTTGATATTTTTATAATATTATTCAAATCGGTATAATGTAATTGCAGTCTAGTTAGTATCTCTATAATAAAACTGTTTTGCTGTTTTCTACTTTTTTAAAATATTATTTTCCAATGTGCAACATTGATCACAGCATGCATGCACCTATATTGTTCTATTATTGCGCTACATTTGTATGATGATTGAGTTATTTATTGTTGTGTTATGTAATATTGTTGAACTAAACTCCTGCTGACAATCTACTTGCAGTGGCTTAGCGGGAACAAATTCCAATTGCATGTAATTAATATTATGCAATAAAACATGCCTTCTTTGGTTGGAAAAGAGAAAAAGAGGCCGCCTACAAATGACATTAGGTGAGCTAACAACGTTAAGATAACTTCCGACATAGAATCGGGCAGAAACACCAAGAATCGTAGAAAGAAACTAAATACCAGAAGGGTCATGAAATAAAAGATGAATCAAATATTGTTATTTAATGTTGTTTTATATAATATTGTTGAACTAAACTCCTGCTGACAAGCTACTTGCAGTGGCTTAGCGGAAACAAATTCCAATTGTATGTAATTAATATTATACAATAAATAATTTAAAAAATTACATTTTCGCATCATTACCAATGTTGTTTTTCATATAATTCGACACGTTGCTATTAATAGTCGTGTACCTAAATAATTAAATATAATTGAACTCCTGAGGGTAAAATGGCGTCAATTAGGCAGAATTGCTATAATTATTCATAGTGCTAATGAAAAGCAAAGAAATACAATACGAATTTGATAAGGAAGCCCTAATAATTCTCGAAGAAATGGAACTTGCTTGTTCTGGTACACGAATAAATCCTTGTTCATATTGACTTTTCCAATTATCACGGTTATTCTTCGTCCTTTTCGTAAATTCATAAATGAGGAATAAATGAAAACGGTTTATTGTCCATTCAGTGGCGTACCGGCCCCCAGCCCCCTGGCAATTGGGTGAATCAGGTCCTAACCCTATTATAGTGAGTATGAATAAAATAGTTATATAAACAAATAAAACAATCAAACTTTGTTTTAACCACGTATATTTTTCACTCCTACCGGTTTCGGAACCACCGTTCCATCGTCAGGGCAACACAATGTATAAAAAACAATATTACAAAACTATGGCAGAACATACATAATATGTGTCACAGTGGGTGGGGGCGTGACTAGGAATTAGTAAAGAATAGGGGAAGAGATATAGATTGGGGGAGGGGTGAAAGGAAACATATTTAAAACAATGCTGTTTTTTTTAATGTTAATAATAGAATCATTATTATTTCTTATTTTGAAACTGTCAATTCATGGTGGAATTCCATATTAAAATGATTTTTTTTTATTAAAAAACCTTTGTAACTTTATTCCACTTATTTATTTTCGACCGAACCGGTTTCACCCTATGACGGGCATCCTCAGACTGGTACAATGAATACTAAATCTATGGTATATATAACATGGATGTCGGGAGTGAGTTCCCTGCTTTTCTAATATTGTTTTTTATTGTTTGAAATTTATTTTATTGCTGACGGTGCTGTTTATTGTGTTTTTTAAAACTACTTTCGGGATGGTTTATTACCCTCTGGAAGACGGATTACATTGTGTTTATTTACTGAATCTATGGGTTTTTTTTAAATTATTTATTGTGAAACCGGTCCGGTCGAAAATCAATAAGTGGAAAAAAGTTACAAAGGTTTTTTAATCAAAAAAATTCATTTTAAAATCATTATACTTAAGGGATTTCTTAATTTCCAACCCTTCTAAATTATCTAAGCATTTACCTTTACTATTAATGTGAATAATATTGATTGCCGTATTTTTATCAAAACTATGATTGAATGAAATAATATGTCATCATTATGTATGTTCTGCCATAATTTTATAATATTGTTTAGTATATACTTTGCCCTGATGATGGAACGGTTGTTCCGAAACCGGTAGACGTAAAAAAAGTGGTTAAAACAAAGTTTGAGTGATTCATTTGATTATAATTGATAACCACAATGTGATAGCTTCATACAATAGTATATTTATACAATTTCACTTTATGGCGTCATTATTAATAAATGAATTAAAAATTACTTTGCAATACCCACTTTATTAATATGTAAATATCAACGTGTTTCGAAAGCGATGCTTTCCTCATCAGGAACATACAGAATACAATATTATCAATATATTCATATATTTATTATTATCAATATTCTGTATATTCCTGATGAGGAAAGCATCGCTTTCCAAACATGTTGATATGTATATATTAATAAAGTAATTTTTAATTCATTTATTAAAATATTTACATACTTAATGATAATTTGTGTAACGTAAACAAATCAAACAAATAATCGATGTTAAATTTATCAATTTTCTGTGCACGCAGATTTTCGTTTTATAGTTTGGAAGATAAAAATAAGATTAAACGTTAATAGTTTTCTTTTTAATACGTCTTCTGTGACATTTTTACGTCAGGCCTCGGTGTATATCTCTAAATTATTCTATTTTTAGTGATCCTAAAATCTGTAGAATGGATGTTATTAAGTTTATCGCGTAATGTGCATAATTTTCCAAGGCTTTATGTTTAAGTACGCTATGATTTAACTTTTTGCTTCACTTTTGCGTCACGATTTTCCCATTTAATGCCAAATTTTATATTCTGGGCGTAAAATTTGAGATCAGCAATTTTATCCCCAGAAAGCACCCCACAAATAACTTTAATTATCACAATTATTTTCTGAGTAAATCAGTTCTCAACGAAAATATTAACAAATCAATTCAAGCGCGATACAAATAAAAATTTGATAGGTGTAAATAAAATCATACAAGTCAGTCTTAATGTGGCCTAACCACAGTCAATGATATATATATTCTAATTTTTTTGTGAACATTTCTCCTTCTTCCTGTGTCAAGAGGTGCATAAATGTAGAGATAATCTTCTCTACCCAGTGAGCGGGCTGCCTATTGCTACTGTAGGGCTTTTATTTATTTTTATTTCAAAGAATTGTAAACTGTTTTATGTGATAGCGGCACTTGGTGATGTCAATCTTATATTTAAGAACGCTCTCTAAGGTAATGGAGGGTATAAGATGGAAATTGGGCAGAGACGGAGGGGGTCCAGCGGCAAAGGTTGGAGATAGAGGGATTCGAGTTCAATTTTAATTTAGAGTAAAAATTTTTGGTTAAATCTATACGTTTTCGGAGTGGAGGAATTTTCGATCCCGTGTTATTATGCTATTCCTGAGGAATCAGGGACTTTTGGTGAATGGTCGGAGCAATGCATTCTGGAATGATTCC
Source organism: Halesus radiatus (assembly GCA_022606495.2). Taxonomy (NCBI): domain Eukaryota; kingdom Metazoa; phylum Arthropoda; class Insecta; order Trichoptera; family Limnephilidae; genus Halesus; species Halesus radiatus. The sequence goes on from JAHDVE020005493.1 coordinate 16,119, forward strand.
TGCCTTTTTGTATTTGAAGTAGTCCATACGGGTAATGCATATGTTAATTTTGAAGTAAGTGTTTTTTTAGGTTGAGTTTACTGTTGTAGCTGATAATGGGGTATAGTGCGTTTGCTGTTCGTCTCGCTTTCGCTAGTGTTTCGTTAATGTGCGTGTTCCATCGTAGTTTCCGGTTGAGTGTCACTCCTAGGTACTTGGCACTTTTTTACCATGGTGTGATTTTGTCGTACATTTTGATGTGACCCACCGGGGTGCCGCTAGTTCTTCGTCTTGAGAATAAAACTTCACCGCTCTTTGGTCGGGTTCTCGTCAATGCGCCAATTCTCTTACCATTTTTGGAGAAGGGCTATATTTTATTGAAGTTTGAGGGTTACCTTTCTGGGTGATTTGTTCTGTACTAAAATAGCTGTATCATCGGCGTATAGAGCCTTCTGGGATTAGTTGTTTTCCTTCAAAGGTATGCCATGTGTATATATGTTGAACACAGTAGGAGATAGAAGGGAGCCCTGTGGCACACCCGCTATTATAAATTTAGTAGAGGAAAGTACGCCATTGATTCGAACTTGGAAAATACAGTGGTGAAGGAATGAATTTAGTATACAGAGGAGCTACGGTTCGATGCCGGTTTGATAAAGTTTTAACGTAAGGCCGTTGGTCCAGACTTTATCGAAGGCTTTTATCATCAATAATTAAAAATATATTACAATGAAGTTTATAAGGCTCAGTAAGTTATTCAAACATTCAATATTAATCCTAGGCTTGTAGAAAAAGTCAACAGATGCCCCATATAAATAAAAAATCGAAAAGGTAGGTATATCCGAGACACTACCTAAAGTTTACAAATAAATTCGGTAGAATCTTGTAGACATGATAAAAAGGCAGAAGATAAAAATACGTGGGTATTAATTGATTTTTTTATATAATATAAATACATGTAGGATATTCAATAGTACAGATATAATAGCTAATTACAAAAAAGTATAAATTTATTTAACAAAAAATGCCCAACTCTATAGAGAAAGATTTCTCGTGTTTTAGTTGCGAAGCACCGCCATCTAGCGACAGTAGTGAATAAATATAAGTAATAGAAATAAAAGTACATCAAGAATGTAATATACATAAAGTTTTTGAAAGACTAAAAGTACATGATACTAGAAATGCAACAATAAGGCGCATACAAGATATAAACATATTATATTGACAGTTCTTAGAAATCGAACTATGATACCGATAAAAATTACGGGACAGATTGGGATAGCTATAGTTCAGTGGATTAGTGCGTGAGGTCCTGGTCTCAGTTGCTACCATTATCTTTTTGTTGAGAATTATGAATATTATCTTCAACGATTAAAAATAACACAAAAATTTAAAATCTGTACGACTGGAAAAAAAATAAAGTCTGGGAGGGAATCTCAAATTTTATCCAATTCTATCTTTATATATGTGATAATAACCGTTTTATATCCAAGATAGCAACTTGGGTCAATTAGTTTTAAAAAATTTGAATATATATGAATACTTGCAAAATACCAGCCTTAATTATCCACTATTCAAATAATGGATATTTTTACAACTAATTATTATGATTGAGGATATAGAGAGACAAAGAAGAGCGATATCCGTTGGAGCAGGTATGCTGTCAAGGCGTTTTTACCTTTGCAGCGCAAACGTCAAAAGAATACATTCTGCACATCTCTGAATACGTCAGAATTGTGGATGCATTACACTGCATCCTAATTGCAAAAGGTAAAAGTCACTTACAATAATTCATTTCGCCAACTATTACGTCTACCAAGATACTGCAGCGCTACAGAAATGTTTCTGGAAGGACGAGTGCACTCTTTCAGGGGATTTCTCCGCCACCGCATGAAAAGCCTATGGTGCAGAGTACGCCAATCCAAGAATACCATCATTACTGCCACGGCTGCATGGATGGAGTCTCCCTTGATGGTCCTTTGGAGATGGGAGACCGTCAAATATCCACCATAAACTTGTTAATTTTTATTTTCACTATTAGTGAATGAACTTATTTTGCATATTTTACTGAGTAATCTTTTTTCCATATTTTTCTTCCTCTTATTTTACGTACCTATTGTTATTAATTTGTCAGTATTATGTACACTTATGGAAGTATTGCACTGCACTACCCCTGGATACCTTCTAGAATAAAGAACTCTTATTATAATTAATAAATTTTAATTTTTGTAACACGCACTAAGAAAGAATGATATTTTCCAAATGTTTCCACGGGAATATGCGTAAATATTAACGTAACGCCGGTGCTATCTTGGGATCGGAAAATTTTACAAACTTGGTGATGAAAAGGTTAAAAAATAAATAAAATTCCATACAAAAACAAAAAGCGTGCGTTAATTTGATGCCAGGACTTACCGTTTGAGTGTTTGCTTCTTCGGACGGACAGATATCTGTTTTATAGAAGAAGATAAAAATAAGATGAAGAGTTTATAGTTTTCATCTCAATTTGTCTTCTCTGACATCATCTTTACGTCCAGTCCATAGTGTTTCATGCCATTAATACACTTCCAGTGACCCTAAAATCCGCTGAATGGGTGTTGTAAAGTTTTAATGCGAAGTATTTACAATTCACAAGGCTCAAATACATATTAAGATTTAACTTTTTGGTATACTTTGAGTCAAGATTTTAATCGTTCGCATAATGTATCTAGAAAATTATTTTTAATGTTTATTTGAGATCAGAAATTTTTATTTAGAAAATAATTGTAATAATTAAGTTTCTTTGTCAGGTACTTACAGTTGAAATCTGTTTTTCCCATCATAAATAATCCAACTGTGAGTATCTCGCAAATAACTTTAATTATCACAATTATTTTCTCAGTAAATCAGTTCTTTCCGAAAATATAAATAAATCATTTCAAGCATGATGGGTAGGGGTAAATAAAATCGTATTAATATGGTCTAACCAAAATTTGAAAATGGTGCCCATCCTTTGGGTTATTATTTAGTAGGTAAAAAAACAACGTTTTTCTTTCATTAGATTTCGCAATAACAATACGTGGGACTAGTGAAGTAACTTGTATTGGACAGACGAAAATACCCCAACACATCCGTTAGCTTCGGCTGACCTCGAAATACTAAACGAAATGACGCAGGAATAAACTTGACCTATACGAATGATTTGTGGGTTTTGGGTATAGCTTTTTTTGTACCTGAACGTACGGGATACGGCTTGTTGCGTTCGGGCGATGATATAGCGGCCGTATCACGTACGTTCGTATGAGTAGGGCGATTAAATCCGAAACAACTGTCACAATAATAAAACTAAAATACTTGCAGCACTTAATAATAACGTAATTCTATTTGATTTAATTTTAATTTTTAAAAAGTTTTATGCCGTACGGAATTAACTTACTGTACTTTATAAACCTCATTGTAATAATTTAGAGTCCCAACTGCTACCGTAACTTTTTTTCTTTTCTGTTTTTTTTTTCGGTTTCATTTTTCATTTGAGAATCATCAATATTATCGTCAATGAGTAAGTAATGTATTTTTAAAAACTGTGTGAACGGCAATAGAATAGTGTGGCTACTAAGATCAGGGACGGGAGGAAAGCCTTAAATTCATCACAATCGACCATCGATATCTAGAAATTCTACCATGTTTTTATGACCACCTATGAATATTTCATAACACAACTCCACATCGAACTACGTCGCCCTGCTTCGAACTCCCTGCTCTTTAAGCGCACGCTTCCCTACAAAATAAAACAGAGCACAAAGTTATGGCTAAAGCACATGATGTAACTTGTTCATCTGGTTAGCCAATCAAATCATTCATTCATTCATTTCATGGTAGACGATTTTTTTTTTACAGTAACTCTACACAGGAGACCCTGAGGGAAATAATTTCCCTCAAGGCCTATATCATCTTTGGGGATGCTATGTGGAGGGTCTTTTAGAGGATAGGAAGGAGAGAACTTGGGTCTTGAAGAGACCCATGTTATAGGATGGAGGAAACACTGAGGCCGGCGGATCATTCCACAGCCGAGCTGTTGAACACAAGGTTTAATGACGCTAGTTCCTCGGAGCATCTTCCATTAAAATACCGGTAGAACAAGGAAAGCATTCCCACCTGACTCTGTGCTCCAAAGATTGCAACCGATCTGTTAAGATAGGCGAATCTATCAAGCGGACCGCCCGTTTCTGCACAGAGTCAAGGGTTTTTTTCAGATATTTTGGGACTCCCGACCAGAGGTGGCTGCCAAATTCTACAGTGGGGCGCACTTGCGATTTGTACAGGGTCAGCAGTTGTGTACCATTAAAGTATCTGCGGGCTCTGTACAATACGCCCAGCTTCTGAGACTTTACTCGTTCGTTTATTGGCATAAAATTTAAACATTTACATGTACTTTACCCGTCTCACCAGACGATGTCTGTTCTAAAACGGGTAACAATAAAAAATAAATGTATAGATATACAAATTAATAAAATTGCTTGAAAATACATAAGGAAATGTGTAAAACATATCTTACATATATATAAAAATCAATATAAGTTTGTTTGTTTCTTAGTCCTCGATGTTCTCGAAAATTACTGTACCGGTTTCGCTGAGCGCAGTTTGTTCTTATCAATGGCGGGAAGGCTTAGAGAATAGTTTGAATGAAATCCAATATGTAAAACTGTTGCTATAACGTTTTAAAATTATTACGAAAAACATTGAACCCGCCATGTTTCATTTAGGTTAGCCAATAAATATAACACTCTGGTTAGCCACAGATTGCATATTCAAAAGAATTTTTTTTGGTACAATATTTTCAAAATGGAAAACACGAGTAGGTACATACTTAAGAACTTTATGATTTAAATATGTTTTGAAAAAATTAACGTTTGGAATGAAATAAAATATTCAAATGGATGTTTCTTTATTTGAAGATAGTTACTTACGCTGTCAAATCAATTATTGCACCCGAGCAAGGCCAGGTACACATCAGCCAGTATAAAATAAAATTTTAAATACAATTTTTAAAAAGTGTAAATGCGAAGCTAAAAAAAAACGCACAATAAAATTGCGTAATAAAAATGTTTCAATTGAAAAATACATATAATTAAAATAAGAATAACAATATCAGATAAAGTAAAGTTTGCAAATTAGCCATGTGTTTAAGTTCTAATTTAACCATTTTAGGTTGTTTCGCATTATAAATTGAGAGGTTTCTATTAGGAAGATGTTGAACATGAGAGGTGCGAGGTAGGATTCGTGTTTCTTGGCAAAAGAGGATTTAATATTGGGTACTTGAAAATGATTGTGAGATTTAGCTCTTGTGTTTTGTGAGTGAGATATGTAAGAAGGTGGTTATGCAGTTATTATAGATTTTTTTTTTAATAAATAACTTTCTCATATCTAGAATGTTACTTTTTTTTATAGGAATACTGAACAAGAGTCCCAACTGCTCCCAACCGTCTGGAGCCAGTGAGACTATGGCATCCCCAATTAGGGAATGTTGTGGGGCTGATGGTAGTGTAGAGGGGAAGGAAAAGGGGATGAGGAAGATGAGGAAATACCTGGCTATTCAGATCTGGTCACCAAACACGGCTAAAAGCCATTTCAAGCAACGTTTCAATTCTGAATGGTGGTCTTTCACCAGGGCGACACTGAGAGTATCTTACACTGTTTGTAATTAATAGGTTTTCTGTAGTATGGAGATGAACTTAACAAACCAATTTGATATGCAACTCCATTGTCTCGCCGATCGTGAAGCTATCATGGAACATCGATAATAACACTAGTTTAATGTTGTTTGTGACGTAAGGAAAAAATGTCACACTTTCGTTCGATTGTTAGTTTTTCTAATACACCGACTTCAATCGATCTGTGACGTATATATTTTTCTAGTATTCATATAGCTAATTAAATTGCCCATGAAAAAGTCCGAGGTACGCTATATCTAAAATATTGCTAAATGGCTCAATTTTGTGTTTGAAAAGTGATAATAAAGGTTACCATTCTGTTGGCGCTATTTTACTGGGAGACAAATTTGCTCAATACAGACCAACAAAATGTAAAAAGCAATGCTTCTAGCGATTGCTTTACTGCCAGATAATGCACTGTCTTTTTGATAAAACGGTCTCGCAAACCAATATTTTGGGAACGGTGTCATTTTTAAAGCCAAATCGAACTCCAACAACTGTCAGTCTAAAATGTGTATTGATTCATTCTCAAATTTATAAAACAAAATCAAAACATAAGCCCCACATCAAACAAGGATAGTCCTGTGTCGAGATGAAAGGCCAGTGTGTATGAAATACCACCAGAAATAATCAAAATTTTACATAAGTATGTATAATATGGAGATATAAACAAGAATTTAAATGCGAAGTTATGTGCTCTCTAAACTAGACTATATTTGATTTGTTTATTTATTGAAAGAGGAACACGGAACGTTTCATAAACATTTTTTAATTGTCTCCACATAGAAATAGGCCATCGATTTGTAATACAAGAATAATGACTTTAATTATATTGTTCTCACGTGAGAACATCTGTAAAGCACTCTTTTTTATGTGGATGTATATGTACTACAAGTTCGAATTTTTATGTTTCTTAGTGTTTTCATCTCAAAAGAAGTGTTTGGTATTGTGGTAGAAAATGAATTCAAGCAGAGTGAAAGTTATCAGCTTGTTTGTTGTGATATTTGTATAGCAGTGGCGTGGAGTCCATAAAGGCTGAAGAGCTATGCCTATATTAGGAAAAATAACGATCATTAAGGAGAAAAAAAATGGTAATGCTCAAATCTTAAAGAAATAGGGAAAAACTCATTTATTTATTTTATTTTGATATATATATACATTTTTTTATTTTTTTTTATTATTATTATTTTTTTTATTTTTTTTTATTGTTTTAGCTGATTTTATTATTTTTTTTTTAACCTTGATGTATGGCAGTGAGGCGTGGAACTGGCAGAGGAAGGATGAAAGTAGACTGAATGCTGTAGAAATGAGATCTCTGAGACGAATGTGTGGTAAAACCATGTATAATCGTGTGAAAAATGTTGAGATTCGTAAAGAATGCAAGGCTGATGTAAGCGTAGTGAGCAAGATCAAGAAAGGGTCGCTTAGATGGTTTGGGTATGTAGAGCGAATGAACGAAGAGAGGAGTGTAAGG
>JAHDVE020005494.1:0-80721 GCA_022606495.2 Halesus radiatus
TGGAATATAAAACAAAAATACTGAGATGTTTTGCAAAACCAAAATATCAAGGAGGGAATACAGGTGTGAAATACAGAATGGTGCACTCTTTATCAAAAAGATCGAACCGATAAAGTTTTCAACGACAATCTTCGGAATGAGAAGTTACAAAATGACAGGAAGCTACTTCACCAAAGTGGGGGTCTGGACAAAGCTGCAGATTATATTTCTCTGTGTCATTTCGAGCGTTACGATCGGCAAAGCCTTTCAAGAATTCATCGAAACTCTTGAAATTGATATTTTCTTCCTCGCAACGTTTTCCACATACCTGGCAGGCATAGTAAACATGCTGACTTATTGGATTTCAAATATAAATTCTACCTGTGTCATAAGAATATTAAAAAACTTTGACTACGTAGAGCTTTTAATTCCAGGAGTAAATGGTTATGTTCACAGTGGAAACCGCTCAAGCATCTTTTTACACTGCACTAATTTATTTTTACTCATAATTGGGACCTTGGATAATTATTATAATTATACGACCAAAACTAGGGTTATTTTCGGACTTCAGGACATGCTTGCTATTGGGGTAATAATTTATAGCCTAGCAGCGGGTTTCTCTTTTTTGCAAGTGTGTGTTTTAATTAATATCATTAGTTCTTACGTCAATGTCCTCAACTTTGTATTATGCAGAGAGCATGGTAAACCCGAGTATAATTACAAGAATAATGATGCCTTCATGTTCTTATTGAAAAACAAAATATTGAGACATGCAGAAATAAACCCGTGGAGAATCTCTCCGCACTTGGAGATTGGAAGCGTGATTCAAATGTATGAGAAACTTCTGCAAAATATCGAGATAACAAATCACAAATACAACGTACTTGTAAGTAACACACATGAACAAATAAGTTAACATCGGTACATTAGTATATATAAGTCTTGTGAAACTTTTAAGTTCTATTCACATCTACCGACACCGCGCAGTGCAGATACGTACAGTGGCAGACACGGCACAGATGGGAGTATTCATATTACACCGTGCGGGAATGTGTTCATAGATAATATAAGCAACTTATTTTGCCGTGCCTGCCACTTTGGGTGTCTGCACTGCGCGGTGCTGGTAGATGTTAATTGAGCTTCATGTCCTACCAGTCAGTGGGTTGATACTGGTTGTTCAGTGTTGGTGTATTTTTCATTCTCTCACAATTTGCACTATCTTATACATTGTCGTGTTAAATAACAATAATCATGTTAACCATTTCTAGCTTGCTCTTGGAACAATACCGTGCATTTTATTTCTGATTACAAATATATCATCAACGGCAGAATTCGTAAGTATTATACTCATAATTAAGGTTTTTTTAACGCCATTATTTTAACGAGTTTATTTATTTTTAATAATGGCGGTTTTTAAATCAACCTTTATTAACTTAATTATTGGTTAAGCACCTCTCCCCTTTAATATCGCTTCGGAGATATTGTACCATGTCGAGCTTCTTGGAAGAACTAGCACGCCTATTATGTAAAACACACCTAATGCTGAAAACACACCTAAAGTGGAAAACACCACATATGTGGAAAGCACATAGTGGAGTGTAGATACTCCTACCAGCCAGGGGACGAGTGGTGGGGAGACACGCGTCACGGTACGACATTCCGTGACGAGCCTTGCACCGGATAACTAACTAACTAACTAACGAACAATCACGCCGTTTCTTCGCAGGGGTAGGCAGAGAGGACGGGCCGCCAAACAACTCGATCTTGGCATTCACTTCTGGCTTCATTCACTTTCATACAACGTCTCATACATTCTCTTCTGTTATTCCGACTTCTGACATGGCCCGACTCAAGTATTTGATTCACTTGTCCGTGCCAGGTCTTCCTCGGACGTCCCGGGCTTCTTCCATTCTCATTCGCGTCATATATTCTCCTTGCACTCCTCTCTTTGTTCATTCGCTCTACGTGCCCAAACCATCTAAGCGTCCCTTTCTTGATCTTGTTCACTACGCTTACACCGGATAATATTATAATATAGCATTTACTCGGTTAATTGTTTTGTTTGTAATAAACGCAAGTAAGTACCAACAGATATTTTATTTATTTATATATACGGTCCTACATGTGGCATTAACATAAACGTAAGAAAAGTGTAAATACAACAATAACAAAGAAACGGAAAGTACAAGTTTAACCGCTATGAAATAAACAGTCAAAAATTATAAAAAAAAGAACACAATAAAGTATAGAAACTTATACGAATATAAAATACAAGTAAAAAAGTAAAATTATAAAGTTTGAAAACATGTAAAAATATAAAGTTTGACATCCTGTAGAAATACAAAATATAAAAACTTGTAGAAATATTAAGTGTAAAAACTTGTGAAAATTAAAAAGGAATAAATAAATTGTAAAAAAAAATCTTGTACAATTATAAAGTAGAAATACCAAATAATAATGTAAAGGCGTGGTAATTAAATCAAAATACATAGACAGTTGTTGATGTTGTATTTTATTTTAAACGGAAAGCAAAACCCTACTTTCTTAGGAAAAATACTTTTTAAGATTAAGTAGTTAAGGCGATGCAATGGGAAGTAATGCAAAATCGTGTGTTTTCGGTTTGAGAATTTGATGGCCTAGAAATATCATAGATCATTTAATTAAGTACTGCAATTAGAACTCACCTTGGCCTTTCGTATAACTGTCCAATTTTTTAGTTTGTCTTTTTATAAGCCTAGAAAAAATAAAGTATCACACCTAAAAAAATTGTTTAAAACGCAAAATCTCCTACTTACGAATCCTTTATCCGATTTTAATATTTATGCCCGAACTTTACAAATTACAATAAAACACCCGTTCTGGGGAAGTTTTTTTGTGTAAATCAAAACATGCAGCCGATGTTAAGCGGGAATTTCAACCTCGTCACCGCCTGCATAAGGAGCTCGTGATTTCGTTGGAATTTTAGCAAGTGGATGACCACAAGCGACAGAATTAACTGCCATGGGAAACAATGATATGAAAACAGACAGTAGCTATGCCGCCATTTCACAAAAAAATGTCCCTCAGTCGGTTTGGTGTCATTCTTGAGAGATTTCACCTTTTGACATTTTGTTTTTAAAAACGGGTTGCATTAAATTAACATGTAGATATCAATTGAATTTTGAACATTCTGCATAAAATGAGATGTACAGTTGGTATTTAAAGATATATAGGATACCAATTATGTTTTTTTCAGAGATGGGTTTTGAGAGATATTTAACTCTTATAACATTTTGTTTTTCATGTAGAGTGGATTTACTTTGGCAATTTCGATTGGCTGGTGGATACAGAGTTTTGCGAATGTCTTGCTGACCGCAGGAATCTGTGAATCATTGATGAATGACTTCAAAAACACGAGAATTATAGTCTGCAAGCTGTTGGTGCTATCCAAATCACTTGGCAAGTTATGAAAATATGTTTCATTTATTTATAAATCAGTAGTCCAACATTTTGGGACAGTCCATTGGTGTTTCCAAAAGAGTCGATTTAAACTATTATTTATACTCGGGTTTTGTACTATTACTGTATTGCCATTCTTGCAGAATTCGAGGAACGACAGCAACTGAGAAAGTTTATGAAGATGCTGATTCGACAAAAGCCTGACATAACTGCCTGCAAAATGTTTTCTGTCAATTTGAATTATGTATTCAATGTGATGGGGGTAATCGTTAACTATGTTGTGATTCTATTATTCTCAAGGAGAATATAAAAAATAAATTTCACTAATATGCTGGTATATGATTATAAAACTTTTATGAAATAACATAATCTTTAGATCTTTTACTGTCATAGAAACTTCGACTTGCTAAACTAATTTCCCCTCTCGTATATGACATAAAATATGGTGGAAATAAAAGAAATTCACTTAGTATAACGCCACTTTAATTGAATAATTGTTTCCTACCGGTTTCGGCATCAACATTCCTTCAACATAATTAAAAAAGTATGATCAATACGTCAGGGGTTAAAGTGGGAGGTGAAAGTTTGACTTGGAAAGGAGGGGGGGAGGGTAAGTAAAAAATGGGGAGAGAAAAAAGAGACAGATGATGTAGAGAGATGGAACATAGTTAAAACAGGTTTGTAAGAGATAATTTTATGATTATTAATTATGTCTTTATTATTATATACGGATTTTTTAAATTTGTAATACTCCTCAGTTGTCTAATCGTTTTCCTTTATTCTTGATATGAAGAATATTTATGCCAGTATCTTTATCATAACTATCATTATTTGAAATGATGTGGTTAACGAATTCAGAAAAGATTTTTTTGCTCTTTACTTGTTCTCTATATCCTAATGTTAAATTTACGAATTCTTCGCCATTGATTACCGTTATGGTTATACTATTAGCAATAATATTATAAAAATGTTCTTGACAATATTTTAATAAGTTTTTTAATCAAGTTTTCATTAACTAAATTTGGATCACAACCGTTATTTTGTGGCAATTGGCCTTAATATGGACGGTAATTATTGGACATTGAGACATTAACTCGGCGGTGTATCATTGAGTGACAGGGTAATTAATTATATTAAGAATATATGTATTAAATTCGATTTTGTTTTTAATTATAGTTAAATATCAATCCGAAAAGTTTAAAGTGGCGTTATTGCCAATATCAATTGAAAACTGTAGTATTATTTCTTACGAAAGGAATTTTAAAAAAACCTAAGAAAGGTGCTATGTTGACGTTCAGATCCTGTCCTAGTGTACAAAATGTCATCGACATACATCTTCCACAATAAAACATTATTTAAAAGAAGCGGTTTAGAGTTTAAAATATTTATTCCTAAATCATTCATATATATCTGCAATTAAAGGGCTGGTAGGTGCTCTCATTGGTAGCCCTTCTTTTTGTTGATATATGACGTTATCAAATTGAAAGTATTTTTTGTTTAACACTGAAAGCAGTTTTAAATCCTTAAATAATTTAGAAATAATTACTTTGCTTTCGGAAACAGGTACATTGGGAAACAAGTTGACAACATCAAACGAAACAAGCTATGTTACTTGGACTAGGAAATACCAAATTCCTAAAAGTATTGTTCAGTTAAATGAGTTTTAATGACATATTTTGGGGAAATTACATTACTATTTTTAACTATGTTGGTTAGTAATGATGATTACGTAAAACTTGGGGAAGTACGTGATGAAACACCAAATGTGGTATTTAATTTTAGGATTTTTTACAAAACTTATACTTGGTATGATGTGATGTTGATCTTTCTAAACATGTAAATCAAATTTGCAATTTGCGTTTACAACACTGTAATTAAAGTGCCAGGACTTCAAGGCATTTAGGGCAACGAGCGGTCTGACGGATTATCAAGAAAAGGGGCAGAATCACTTTTTAGTGGAACCGAGCCGGCCATAGAGGGCTGTATTGGCTTGCAACACTAAAATGCACATTAGAAAGTAGATCAAATCCTAGCACTGAAAGAAATGGGAGAAAACATGCGAAATTAGATAAACTTAACTTCTAATAAATGGTTTAAACCCTAAACGAAAGGCCAACTACTCAATAAACTCAATGAGGGGACAGTAGGACTATTATCAGGACACTGCCACCTCAGAAGAGATATGCCACTGTTGGTAGTCAAAAACTCCAATAGCTGTATGAAATTTAAAGAGGATGAAGAAACTCCAGGTCACCCACGGTGCAAATTAATATCCCTCCGTGATGCGAAGAAGGCCCAGAAACCTGGTAAGTCGCGTTGTGGAACCGGAAAAGTGGTGAATACCCAAAGACAGTCCATGTGAATCTTGTAAGACGGATTGAACTGTTGTCAAGGAAATAAGATCAACATGGGAAATGGGATAACAGGCCTATGGCCTGAGTGCTTACGGAAACTATGCAGGCCTACTCAAATAAGTAATTGTCCCTATCACTCGCCCCACGTATTTACCCTTATGGTCGGCCTGACCCTGAATATAAAAACAATACACCTCATTCTAATTCGTTTCACTAATTGCTATTGTGTCTTATTGATTTTTCACCAAATTTTTTAACTAAAGATAAACACCTGGCACAATTCCCACCTCCTGTAGTATTAAAAAAATATATATATCAAGTAATCTATGACAGGCGTAATTAAAAAACGAATGTTCGTTATCGTAGCTAGCTGTCTACCTCGTAAACGATTTTGTCTCCGAGAAAATCATAAATATAATAAATACCATGTTCAAAAAAAATAAGATTCCATGGAGGAAACATCGGTGGGAAATACAAAATGGTCCACTTTTTATCAAGAAGATCGAACCGATAAAATTTGCCTCAACAATTATCGGGTTGAGGAGTTACAAAACGACCGCAAAATACTTCACCAAAGTGGATTGGTGGACAAAACTGCATATTTTATCTTTGTGTGTTATTTCGAGCACTACCATCGGCCACACTTTACGAGATTATATTGAAACTCTGGACATAGATCTGTTCTTCCTCGCAATATTTGTCACTTACGTTGCAGAGTGGGTGAATATTCTAGCTTATTGGATTTCAAATTTGAACTCTACCTGTGTCATAAAAATGTTTAAAAACTTTGACTACGTAGAAATTTTAATCCCAGGAGCGAACGGTTATCTCCATAATGGAAACCATTTGAGCATATTCATATACTTGATTATTTTTTTCTATATCGTAATCGATATAATATATTATAAGTATTATTTGTCGAACATACAAAATTTTTTTTTGCCCGAGATTGCGGTTACTTTTGGGGAATGCATTTATTCCCTAGTAGTATCTTTATCATTTGTCCAATTGTGCACCTTTGTTAACATCATTAGTTCTTACATAAATATCCTCAACTTGATGATTTGTAAAGCGTATGGCAGACTTGATTATCATAATGAAAATAATGATGCTTTTATGTCATTGTTGAAGAAAAAAATATTTCGATATGTAGAAATAAATACTTCAAGAATTCCCTCCCAATTCGAAATTGCAAGTGTGATTCAAATGTACGACAAACTTCTGCAAACTATCGAAATAACAAATCACAAATACAACGTCGTTGTAAGTAATATTCGTAACAATGCACTCTTTATATACTTTAAATTGACTGCAAATACTTTAGTTTGTTATTATTGTTTGGCGTGCAAAGCCATTTTAAAACTGCGGTTAGACCACAATAACAACTACCTAAAATATTTGCACAACTTAATGATAACACTACTTACTAAACACGATTTAATTTAAAAAAATAAAATTTCATTGGAGTTCTACGAATTAAACGCAGTAACAATTTTTGATACACTTATATAAGTGTATGATGTTTCTCTGTTAGATACTCCAGGATGTGTCTACATCACCATGGTCAGTGGGGCGCCCAGAATTTTTTTCTTGGATCTCTAGGTTTTTACTTGACGTAGTTTCTGTATCTTAGTATTCAGTATAGGTATATTTATCAACATTTTGAAAAAAAAAGTTTTTTTACTTAGGGTAGCCGTTACCGAACTTTGTCGGCCACGGAACCTTTAACAGCCGCTTGGATATTGACGAAAACAAGTTCCTACCAAAAACGTTTCGAACTCACTTTTTCTGTACCCCTACCTAAATAAACATTTAAAGGGGAGACCATTTATTTAAATTAAGTGATGTTTATTTAAATTTTTAAATATTTATTAATTTTGAATATCAGTGTTAGTTTAGAATGTTAGTTTCAATTTATCAGAGCCAATGGGACTGCGGCATCCGCAATTGTTTCGAGGCTGAAAGGAATGGCATATGAATTGTACCACTCGTGAAAATGTGGTAGAATGCGACCGACGCAGGTGAAGATTTTGCAATTTCCACATTTCTTTTCCACAGTCAACCCGATAATTTGATATTACGATTACGAAGTCACAAACTCTGATGTCATTTTACAACTACTTACCTGACACACATAGAAAATTCAGTGCCAAAAATATCACAAGTTTCATCGGCAAGAACTGAAAAACATCTAGCAGAATTTCTTTGTTGATATGATATATCCGTTCAAAATTATGTTGTTGCATGAATTTATGATTTTGTTTTGTATGTTCTGACTTATGTGGGTAGCGTTTTTCACGGAATGTTTTAAATGGTCGATGATTTGAATAAAAAAACCACTGCAAGCATTATGCGCATGCTTCAAACAATACACATCTTGGTATTTTTATTGATATATGTTGATTTGTTTTATTTTGGGGGGGGGGCTGCCCCCCTTCCCACGCCAACTGATTCTCTTGGGTTCACCATAAAAATATTCTATTTTATCAATGATTTCCAGCTGCTTGTTGGAAAAATTCCATGTGTTTTGTACCTGATCACAAATATATCCAAAGTGGAAGAAAACGTAAGTGTCAGGCTTTTTTATTAAAAATAAATAAATTATATGGTAGTAATTTTTGTAGTAGTTTATCATTTTTAGTTTTTCATCACTGTTGTAATGGTATTAACACTGGAATTAACGTGAAACATTATTTTTTTGTGAGAATATTATTTTATTTCATGTAGAACGGATTTTCATTTGCAATCGCTATTGGCTGGTTGATACAAAATTTCATGCACATGTTCCTGACCGCAGCAACCTGCGACACATTGATGGATGACGTCAAAAACACCAGAATTATAGTCTGCAAGCTGTTGGTGCTATCCAAATCACTTGGTAAGTTATGAAAATCTCTAACGCACTCCAAAGATTTTTTTCATTGGTATCGAATTAAATAATAATAATTTTTCTTTGGGGTTCGTATGCCGCTGTTTTATAAAGTGTACATTTTGTGTGTTCAACTGGGTGATGATGCTAGTTCATTTTGTGTATTCAACTGGGTGATTTTGTGTGTTCAACTAGGTGATGATGCTAGTTCATTCTGTGTGTTCAACTGGGTGATGATGCTAATTCATTTTGTGTGTTCAACTGGGTGATGATGCTAGTTCGTTTTGATCACGTCATCACAATTTTGGGTAAACTGCTTTTATGGTACAATGAGGCTTAAACTCCCCATGCAAGCTACTAAATTTCCGAAATTTTATAATAAAAGCCACAATCCGGTAGTTAATCGTCGAAATAGAAAGAAGGGATAACAAAAACCTCCATAAGAGGAGCCTATGACATGAATACCATTTTTCTTCTTAATATTAATATTTTATATGTTAGTTCTCTTGTAAAACCTTTTCTTTTCATTTTATAAGAAACTTTTCTGTTTCTTAAAAAACTTGCTTTTGGATTTGAGGCCTAAATACTCGCGTAAATCGAATAAACTTTTTTCATCAAAGGGTTGTAGCAAATATCTAGTACGAATTAGATAAGTGAATATTTTATTCTGAACTTATAAAATAAAGATCATTAAAGAAATCGAATTTCGCGATGTCAGAGGCAACTTTAGCAATTATTTGAGAGATAATGGTGATTTAAAAAAAAAAGTTGTACCCCATCTAGTCTGATAATATAAAGAAATATAAAATTAAAAAAAAAAAAGAAAAAGAATTATTAAAATGAGCATTATAATGGACTTAAATTTAAATTAAAAACGACCAATATACGATGGAACACAATTTTTCCGAGCGTTATTTAAAATATCGACCACAAAAAAACTTTTTTAAAGATTTTTTTTTTAAATTTATATAGCACTTGACAGACAACACTTTATATAGACTATGTTTTCTTAATTGATTTATTTAAATGTGTTGTATTGTTTTCATAATGTGTACATACTGAGAAGCGGTGAGTATATAATTTTCCTTAGTTTATTAATTAATGTTATATTAGGATCATTCATAAATCAATTAAGAAAACATTATTAGTTAAATACGAGTAAACCACATTATAAATGTGAAAACCTCACATTGTCAGTTAAATACGAGTCAGTTAAATACGAGTAAAAACACATTATAAATGTGAAAACCTCACAGAATTCAGATTTTTAATTGCTTTCTAACTAAATCGGTTTTACCGATAATAAATCATTACCCATCCATCCAATTTTTTAAAGGAGTGGGGGTAAATTAAATCATATAAATAAGTCGTCGTAATGTGGATTAACCACAGTTTGAAAATGGCCTTAAACGCCGAAACAGCTGTCACAATAATAACAACTAAAAATACTTGTAGAACTTAATAACAATATTATTAAATTTGATTTACATTAAAATTAAAAAAAAAAACATGTATGTTGACTAATTTTTGCCCGAATTATGGACAAAATGTTTTTCTGTTGTGTTGGATAAATACTTATTTATTAACTTTTTATTAGTAATGTATTTTATTTATCTACCTATTTTCCAATTTTATTGTTCCCTACCTGCTACGCTAGCTTGGGCCGTGTCATTGCAAGTTGTCTATTGTAACATTGTTACCCAATACATAGAGAGAAATGCCGAAACTATGAATTCTGTGTTTAGTGTATTTACAGAGAGATTGAAATAATTATTAGTCACGTCAACTCAGTTGACAGTACCGACAAGGAAAGGTTAAGATAATAATATAAGTAAGTATGTAACTACCTTCTTCATAATTTTAGAAGTAACACAATGTTTATGTGCTAAATAATACCATTATTGTATTGCCATTTCTTTGCAGAATTTGAAGAACGACAGCAACTAAGAAAGTTAATAAAGATGCTGATTCGCCAAAAACCTGACATAACTGCCTGCAAAATGTATTCCGTCAACTTGAATTTTGTATTCAATATGGTGGGGGTTATAGCTAATTATGTCGTTATTTTATTATTAATAAACAAGTGAATTAAATATGCTGCTGGTTGTTTATGGAAGTGCTATATATATGGAGATCCCTTCTCGTACTATGTTGATCAGACACGACGGTACGCCAGTTTTTTGTTGATCCGTTGATCCGTTTACCTTTGTTGAGACAAAGTTGTTTTAGGAAGTGCAATATATATACATGTTATTTATATATTCCTTTATTTGCGGCCAACGACCGTTTACAAACATTTAAAAATATATATATATGCTAGTACATATTATGCACAAACCATTATTCTAGTGACATATTCAATTCAGTGATTATACAGCAAATAATAAAGTAAAGCGCATACAGACAGGAACTTACAGGGCAAAGAAGAAAAAAAATAACGTCCCATTTAAAATAATATATTGGTTTTTACTTGACCCTGGGACATATTAACCGTTTTAGCGCTGTACTGATTTTTCAAGTAAACAGGTATTAGTGGTGGGCGAAGCGGCTCGGTTTAGTGAGCCGGATCACTAAATCAGCTCTCTTTAAAGACAATCCACATGAAAACTGGACGAAAAAGTATCGTGTAAGAGCGTCTTAAGGACGTCTTTGGGAGGGCCAAGGGAGCGAGGGAGAGGGCATGGTGCGGGGGGACGCGAACCGTCGTTCAAACGAGCCGGATCACCGAACCGCTCCACGACAAAGAGCTAATTTAGTAATCCGGCTCACTAAACCGAGCCGCTTTGCCCACCACTAACAGGTATTGATAATATGTGTTATTAGTAAATAAATATGATATTAACTAAAACTGCAATAACTTGGACAAATATCAACCAAACTTAATGATTTTTTTTTTATATTAAACTTAAAAAGAATTGTATCCCATGCATCTAATAAAAAACTAAAACTACCAAAAATAGAAAATTATGTTGCTTCACTATTGTATTTTCCCGTGCAAAGGTCATGTAGTCCCGTCTTACAGCGGGCGCATATGAAAAAAAATCGATTTCTATTCGCACTCTATTATTGCGATGGCAAATAATAACACTTCTGTCATCACTGTCTCCGTTTATCAGATCGAAGGGCTCATCATCCGTGATGTCGCCGACCTTTAATACATCGTCCGCGATAGAACTAAGATCCGACA
Organism: Halesus radiatus; assembly: GCA_022606495.2. NCBI lineage: Eukaryota > Metazoa > Arthropoda > Insecta > Trichoptera > Limnephilidae > Halesus > Halesus radiatus. The sequence goes on from JAHDVE020005494.1 coordinate 11,828, forward strand.
TGGTGAAATATGTCGTTTTAATTTATTATAACAGTATAGACAATATAGATCTACATGTCATGGGTCGATTTGCTTTACAGAATTTGTGTAGCATTGGTTATGCTCTTTGGGAGGGGATCTTAACTGGATTGAAGGTCCTAACCAAGGAATGGAAAGGGACAAACATGTGGTGGTAAATAATTTACTAAAGTTGCTTTTTGTACATGCTGGACGAAATATATTTAATATGTTTTTTTTTTGTACTATTCTTTATATCTCTATACTCGTATACTTTATTACACTTTTTTTCTAAATGTATCATATTGCCATACTGTGGCAAAACAATTTTTTTTTTCATTCTATTTCGTATAATGGCAATTAACATAAGCTAAACTTGTCAATTTGACTGCCCTAAAACGGCTTTTTGTTCCCAGTTGGGCAGTCAAAGCTTTCTAGTTTTTATTTAATAATGTGTGAAAATAAAAAAATAAAAAAATAAAAAGATAGTTTACAAGATATACGCCAACTGCAATACACAGCTCTCAAATGAAACACGTACTCTTGTAAGGATCAACAAACACATACTGAATAAGGAAGCGCTATAGCGCTGCACCGCACTCTAACGGTTAAAGTAGTCAACAAATTCACAATACTCGTTATCCTAGACTAGAAGTCAATTTACGGTAGAGAGTATTTGATAGTTTGTTCTTATAACCCCACCGTGAAATAGGACATACTTCCTAGCGGTTCTAGGAACTGCATGAAAAATTATCAGTTTAAGTAGATCAGGGCATTATGTAGGTACGTGGAGGTCTTTTATTATCATGAAAACTTTTACTTGGTAAATTACTTTATTTGAGTATCATAGATAATACTATATGTATAAGTACGTAAGATGGCCAAATCATTTACTTGATTAGAAGCTTGATTACCCATCCAATTTTTATTTTAAAGTTGTAATTCTGTGTCCATGCACCTAAATTCATATGCGTAAGTAATTCTAAAAATATTTTAAAAATAAAAATTGTGCAGATATTTTTAGCTTGGAATTTACCTATTATGAGTTTCCAACGTCATATCCAACATGAAAGTTTATGTTTAGACTTACGGAATTCAATACTTCGTTTGTGTGAAAGCACTATATAACAATACAATACATGATTTACAAACTTTCAAACATGAGGTGATGAGGCGCTTGCTGGTGCTGTCGCCTGTTTGGCCATTGCCTTCTTGGTGAAGTGATCGAAGCAATTGAGTCGACAGGTTACAGGTTTGATTCTCGAAGAATGCAGAAAATATATGAAAACGGATTTGCTGGATGTAATGTACGAACGCTGTTCGTGTGAACGGAAAATAAGGTAGGTGAGCACTGTGTTAAATAAGTGGATGGGTTTGTAAATACGGAGCTTCAGCAAAGAGCTGGGTGAAAAGACCAGTATTTGAGAAAAAGTTGAGGAACAGCGGTGCAATGAGTGATGAAATTTCACCTCTCGTTCAATATTATAAATGCGGTGTTCTAATGCTGATTCTTACTCAGATAAAATACATTTTGACCATTAAAACCTTGACACCATTATGGTAGGTACATAAATAGAGTCTACGTTCCTTGCAAAATAAGTGTAAAATATTATTCCCGTCTGAAGGGGGTGAGGCGGCTATCGATGTCATCCGAATCCTTCCGACCACGAATGAACTCAACGAAGGGCTTGCCGCCGCGACGCGGCAGGGACCGTTTAAGTTACCGGCATACCGACTTCAATTGCTCCTTGATTTTTTTCACATTAAAAAAAAAACAATATTTATAATGGTCAAATCGATGAATGGTTACACCACTGCTTTTTCGATCTTTGTCAGATCGACATGTATAGTCTTGTAGGCATTTTGCAGTTATCATGGAGATGGTTAATTCGGCAAGCGGTTGTAATCGACTGAAGCCCGTGTTATCTCGTCGATGCCAATTGGCCCCATGTTTTATTTTTATTTTGTTGTGATACCTCACAAGAGCGCCCCTGTATGTAAAGAGCACATATAGGGGAACTATATCGCTACCCGGTTGGGCAACGTTGTGAGGCGGGTTAAGGAGGGGGCTGCAGGAATGGATTTGTTAATACGGGCCTTGAAGAGGTCCGGATTAAATGTAAGAGGAAAGACAGATTGCCGGTAGCTCATTCCACATACTAGCCGCTTTACACAAATACGATTCGACGAAACGACCCATTCTCATGAAGCCGAGATCAACTGTGAACAAATGTTCCGCTCGTGTCCGTCGAGTTTCACGCACGTGCACCGGCGAAGAGGGGATCAGCGCTGCTGGCTCCTTCGAGCAGGTTCCATTTAAATATCTGTAGAACAGACTCAGCGTACCTATATTACGTCTGTGCATCAGAGATGGCAGTCGGTCTGTTAACGACGGATTATCAATCAAATGAACCGCCCTCCTTTGCTTAGAATCAAGCAGGTTTATCAAGTATTTGGGAGCTCCAGCCCAGAGGTTACTTCCAAATTCAATTGTTGGAGGTACTTGAGATTTGTATAGAATTAGCAGTTGATCACTATTGAAGAATCTGCTAACCAAATACAAGACGTCCAGTTTCGTGGAAGTCAGATTTACTCGGGCTTCCATAGAGGCTCGATACTTGAGCTGATCTGAAATACTCACTCCAAGCATTTGAATGGAATCTTTGTTGAGGAGGGTGCTCCCATTGAATTACACCAGACGGTCATTGATCACCTTTTTTGCCAAAATCAGACACGCTTGGGTTTTGAGACATTGAATCTGACCAGGTTGGCCCTACCCCAGGCACGAACCTTCTCGAGGTGGTGGTCAACTTTTATTCTCAAAGCTTCCCAAGCCGTTCTGACGCCAACAGTGGAAGGGGGCTTGTCGGAAATAAAACCCTGTGAACGGTGCCATTATCGACGTAGCATTGGTGCACATTCAACCAGATCGTTTATGTGCAACAAAAACAGCGTTGGTGATAGCACAGATCCTTGAGGTACCTAGCCTGCATTAATTTTGATGTTGTTTATTTCATGTATATACCTCTATGCGTGCCACACGTCTTTATCCTTATGGACCTTCGATAAAAAAATCAATGCAACTTTATATTACTAATTTTTATCATTTTTTTATTAGTCATTTATTAATTATTTAGAAAGGCACCTCACGTGATATTTTTCTTCAAAGTGTCTTAGCCAATCAATATGTTTTTTTAACTTAATCAAATGACACGTATAGTATGTATAAAAGTATCATTGCTCATTCACATTTAATAACTTTGGTCTCTAATACCATAAAATGTTTCGTAAAAGTAAAATCTCCGACGGGCAATATCGGTGTGAAATACAAAATGGTCCACTTTTCATCAACAAGATCGAACCTATAAATCTTTTCGCAACAACCTTCTGTTTGAGGAGTTACAAAATACTTAACGAAAGTAGATAAATGGACAAAGCTACGTATTTTATCTTTTTGTGTTATTTCGAGCATTACAATCGTCCGATTTTTACAAGAATATGTCGAAACTCTAAACATAGATATTTTCTTCCTGGCATCGTTTTTCGCTTGCCTGACCGAATTGGTAAACATTCTGGCTTTTTGGATTTCAAATTCAAACTCTTCCTGCATCATTAAATTGTTTAAAAACTTTGACTATGTAGAAATTTTAATTCCAAGAACTAATGGTTATCTCCATAACGGAAACCGTTTGACCATCTTTATACACGTTAGTAATTTATGCATTATGATCATTGACAGTATAAATGAATTTTATATTAATTTGCCGAAAAGACAACATTTTTTCGAACTCGCGAATATATTAGCTATTGGAGAATTTATTTATCCTCTAGTATTAGGTTACACATATATTCAAGTGTGCAGTTTTTTTAATATCATCAGTTCTTACATCAATATCCTCAACTTTATGATGTGTGAATCGCGGGACAGACTTGATTATTATTACGAAAATAATGATGCTTTTATGTTTTTGTTGAAGAATAAAATATTTCGATACGCAGAAATAAATACTTTGTGCATTCCTCCACATTTGCCATTTGTAAATGTAATGCAAATGTATGACAAATTGCTGAAAAATATCGAGAAAACAAATCACAAATACAACATCGTTGTAAGTAACATTTATAAACAAATAACGTCTTATGTACGTATTATACAGTAAAGCATGTACAATATAAAGTTCCAAAATAAGAAGTTTCCATTCTAAAGAAGTTGTTTTTTCAGAACTTGAAAACTAAACTTAAAAAATGCTCTTCAATTCTTTAAAATAATAATGAAAATACAAGTAAAATACTGGTTTTCTACAGTGTGTTCTCTCTAATACGGCACTATATAAAACCTGCTGAAATTTCTGGATTACGGAAACGTTTAGATAAATAAAAAATAAAGAAACAAGAAAATGTATAGTATACATAACTACTTATAATTTTTTTTCCAACATATCTGTGAATGTTTAAAATCAGTTCAGTTTCGACTCTGACATGGCCAGTTTAGTGAGATTTTACTGAATTCCCTCGGCATTACCAGGGAAACCCACTTAAGAAGTTTTTATGTTTAAGAACTACTATTTTCTTTGTCCCTTGAAGACCGAAATCAAAAAATGACCCTATTTATCACTCATATATGGTTTTCCCACATATAAAGTTTTTTTTGTCTATTCGTAAACCTTATGAGGGTATCACTGTATACCACATTGTTAACAACTAAGAGTATATTCAGTTTTCTTGAAAACACCCATATTAGTCACTTTAAACCCTTTCCAGCTGCTTGCTGGAACGTTATCGTGCATATTATTCCTGATTACAAATATATCCACAACGGCAGAAATGGTAAGAATTTTTTTATATTGTTAAACAGTCTTCGGTTACGAATAATCCGACAATATTTGAAAAACTCTAATAACCATAATTATAAGCAGAAAATATTACTTGTGTAATGATGGAGTAGTTAGCTAGCAGAGGAATTGAACCCACGATGCCTGAGTGGGAACCCATCGCATTTATCAACTCAGTTATTAACCTGTCATATTTCCTCGCCTATGTATGCTACAAGGACAAAATATGTATTGTGGCATACATGGGCGAGGAAATAAAGTGCTCGTTTTTCTGTGTAACCCGGAAACGCTGATTTCGGAATTAACTAGTTATAATAATTTCCTTTCAAATTCATATTTATAATTTTTTTTTAAATATTATAAACAGAATGGACCAAAGGCAATTCAAGTGTAGAATAAAAACGCTATAATACGTCTTTGGTGGGAGGAGTATAAGTCAATTTTATAAGAAATTAGCCTTGTAAAGTTAAAGATACAATTCATGTCCGAAGGCTACCAAAGCTTACATACGAGTATATCGTATTTTTTACTTTACGAAGTAAATTCCCTCATAAAATGTAGCCTGGAATATTGTGTAAAAGTTAAAAAAAAGTATTATATTCCAAAATCGAAACATATTTTTTTTTTTATATTTAAAAATATAAAATGTTGATATGGATTTAAAGTTTAAATAATTCAACGGGTACTCAATTAATTATGTAATAAGCTATGTAAATAATATATACTTTGAGTATTAAGTAGAACAGAACTTGTATTATGGTTTTTTTTAATACAGATGGGATTTCCGTTGGCAGTTGCGATTAGCTGGTGGATAGTGAGTTTCATGAACGTCTTACTGACAGCTGCAATTTGCGAATCATTGATGGGCGACATCAAAAACACCAGAATTATACTCTGCAAACTATTGGTCCTACAGCCTGGTTAGTCTTAAATCCTTTAATAAATTATTCCGGCTTCGAGTCCACATCATATAAAAATCCTTTAGTGTAGTGTCCTTCTGTAGTGTTTCCGTTTGTTGTAATTCCGCCCTTTTTATTCTATATGCTCGTACTCGTATGATGTCATATTATGTATAATGTATAATTCAGAGCGGAAGATACTCCCAGTATCGCCCTGGTGAAAAACCACCATTCAGAATTGAAACGTTGCTTGAAATAGCCTTCAGCCGTGTTTGGTGACCAGATCTGAATAGCCAGGTGTTTCCCCACCTTCCTCTTCCCCGTCTCCTTCCCCACCCCGATACCTTCAGCCTCATAACATTCCCCAATTGGGGATGCCATAGTCTCACTGGCTCCAGACGGTTGGGAGCAGTTGGGACTCTTGTGCGGTATTCATGTAAAAAAAAATGTACCTATTTGACGGTCTCCGTGGTTGATACGTTACGATCCTTGCCTACGAATCCGGAGGTCGCGGGTTCATATGCCGACGTGCGAAAGTAAATTTTATTTTATCAAGTTATGTTATTTCACAATTTATTATTTAAAAATAATATGTAGTATATTTGCGGCACGTCCCAGAGATATTGTCAGTATCGCCCTGGGGAAAGACCACCATTCAAAATCGAAACGTTGCTTGAAATATCTTTAGACATGTTTCGTGACCAGATCTGAATAGCCAGGTACTTCCCACCTTCCTCTCCCCCATCCCCTTCCCCTCCTCAATGCCTCCAGCCTCACAACATACCCCAATTGGGGATGCCTTAGTCTCACTGGCTCCAGACGGTTGGGAGCATTTGTGACTCTTATGTGGTATCACAAAAAAAAAAAAAATGATTTTGTTGATAATAATGATCTTGACAACTCATTTTCATGCGAGTATTTCGTCTTAATATTTTTTGATCAGTGTCCTGTCATTACCTCATACCCTGGTTAAGATAGTATCCTATGGATTAAACTTGTTACACACACTTAATATAATATCATAATATATATGTGGGGGGTACACTCGCCATACAATTATCACAGATACTCGTATATGATAGTACCCGTGTGTGACGACTGTATAGGATTGTATGGCGATCGATATCGAGAGATATGCCACTCCCACATATCATATTAACTGTGTGTAACAGGCATAACACTAGATAAATATGTCACCACATGGGAGGTCAAATACATATGCAAGATGGTTTGAGGAGATGCAGTAATATATTACATTGTTGCATAATGTCATACAATACCAACATAAAGCGAATATTCTATTGTTAGTATTTATGTAACGGCTGGCTTTCGAGGGCCTTGCCAAAATATATTGTCTTTACCGAGCACAAGCTGCGCGTAGAATTCTAAAAGAATGAACTAGCCGCGAATACGTAAGAAAATAATTTAATTAAAATACTGTTATTTAAGTTGCTATAAATAAATACTTACCTATCAAAAATTCATTTGATAACTCCGCAGTTTCTTGTTCCCAGTAAACTAGCCATGTGTAGACCCAAGAGTTGCCCTAACTTTAAAGGGCGTATGTTCTTAAAATAAAAATCGACGTATTTTTTATGCCTCGCTTTTTTCTAGTTTTTATTTAATAAAAATAATTTCCTATAATATTTGATAATTTTTTTTATTTAATATTATATAATTATTTTTTATTTTTTTCTTTTATTATAACATTTGATTAATAATTAATTACTTACTTACTTTCATTACTTAATTAGATTTTTTATTTATTGTTCTATTTACTAATTATTTGTCTATACTTGTCATTGTTTTTAGTAAGTATATTGTTTATCCTGATGAGGGGAGCTTTGCTTCTGAAACATAAAGATATTTACGTACTAAAGAAATTTAATGTTTTTTTTTTTTAAATATAAGTTTTCGTAAAAAGCATTTACTTTGTGGCTTGCCATAATTATAACATAGACACATCCATTTGTTTAACCCTTAAAGGATATTCTTAATATAGTCCTGACGAAGGAAGGGTACTTCCAATTTTCTGAAACCTGTTGAAGTGGTTTAAAACAAAATGTATTTAATTATATTAAAATAGTATACTTGTTCATAATTGAAGTTACACAAAGTAAACATACTACCTATCTAAAACCTTAATGTTTTGTCATTCTTGCAGAATTCGCGGAACGACAGCGGCTGAGAAAGTTCATGAAGATGCTAATTCGTCAAAAGCCTGACATAACCGCCTGCAAAATGTATTCCGTCAACTTGAATTTTGTGTTCACTGTGGTGGGGATAATAGCTAATTACGTCGTAATTTTATTATTATCGTAATGAAATAGGTACAAAAAAACATTGAAAAAAAAAACAAGTAAAACCAGATTGCAAATCTTCTTCTCTATTATAAAAAGAAGAATGTCCCGGGTGGGTGTTTGTTTTGCTACAGCTTTATTACGAGCTTGGTGTAATTTTTCACACTTGACCATCAAAACAAAACAAAAACCATCCCCTTTTCCCTTTCCCATCCCTTTAAGCAGAATTTAGGTACTTCTAGATGAAATTTCGCTTGATGGTAAATTGATGGTAAAAATAAAATTCGGGAATTGATGGTTAAAAAAAGTAAATCAATCAATAATTGCATTAAGTCCAGCAAGGCTTGGCTTAAAGAATTACCAGAACAAGAACTGACTACTATTCTCAATAAAAACGTCATAGAAATTACTGGAAAGACCCTACCCTAACCTTGAAGTGGAAATATAGAAGTCGCTGACACCCCTTTATGAAAAAACCTGGTCCGCCTCAGCACAGGATCTCCTAGTGAGGAAGACTATGAAAATAAATCTATAATATATATATGTATTTTTAATATGTATACCTTACCTTATGATATCAAAATAATATTGAAACTAATAAAAAATAAAAATAAATAATTATGTAACTAAATATTGATCCTGTAGTATTTGGGTTATGTCCGATAATTCACAATAACGCACGTGATGGGATATTCTTTCAAAAATCTGTAAAATGAGATTTATTATTTTGCTTATTATTCATTCGTTTACAATTATTATAATAACAAGTAATTTTAGCATCTTTTCGTACTCTACCCGTGATGAGGACATTATTTTGCTGTTTCACATGATATTTTATTAAGAATTTTCCAACAAATGAACAAAAAAATAAATACATATATACATATATGAGAGGTAAGTAAGCGTTACAAATGTTATTAAAAGAAAAAACAACTAATTGCGATACTGCAGCTACATTTAGTTGGGTTATATCTAAATTTAACTTATTGTTAAATTATAAAGTCGTTTAGGACTGTGATCTTGGTAGAGCTAAAAACTACCCTTGATTAAAAAATGATAATTACAATTAAAAATATTATTTTCGAACCTCTGAGTCTTACGTCTCAGTGTCCAACAACGGGTTGTTTCATACGAGTACATCAAATCACGATTAAAAAAAATTAAATTTAACCTAGTTAACTGCTTGCGGGTATGAATGGAACAAATCAAAATTGTAAGAATGCAGAAAGACATCAAAATTTAAATGGGCGGTACCAGATAAAAGTTGACGCAACCGAAGATGTCTCAAGATCACTGAAAGAAAATCACTTATAAATAGAGAACGTTAGGTCCGTTTTGGAAAACACGAATATGTAAGCAAGGAAACTAATAACTCAGTTGTCAATAAATCTATGGTCGAAAAGGAACATTAAAAAAAATCCCCGAGACTTTTCCCTTAACCTCCACCATTGCTATTATCAATAAAACTTGCTAACAAAAATACGGAAGAGCAAATTCAAAACTTGCATTCCCCGTATACGTATCACAAAAAGGCAAATCTTAACTACAAGGAATCTCTGGTGACTCTCAGATCCAAATAAAATTCTACACCATACCTATAAGTATATTTTAGTCTTTCAATTGGTGGGATGGCCATGACATGGCGTATTGTTGTTGGCGATAAGGATATGTGGACGTCGAAAACAAAATAATCGGTTTAAAAAAAACTTAAGGTAAATCAAATTTAATAATGTTATTACTAATTTCTAACTAAAAATAAAATAAAGCCATTTCAAGCACCGTTTCAATTCTGAATGGCGGTTTTTCACCGGGATGATACTGACAGTATCGTCGACTTTGGAACGTGCCGCAAATTGAAATAATGCACCTTAATTACTTAAAATTTATTTGTGCGCACCGGGAAATGAAGCCGTGTATTTTTAAATAAAAACATTAATAAAGATTTAATAAAATGTAAAATTATTAAGTAAATACAAAAATAATAAATATGTAATATGAAAAGATAAACTTTTTTTTCTATCTCCTTCAGCATTTGTTTAAAATGTAGTTTTTATGTTGGGAGCAGTTGGGACTCTTGTGCGGTATTCATATAAAAAAAATATAAAAAATGATAAATATGTAATATGAAAAGATAAACTTTTTTTTCTATCTCCTTCAGCATTTGTTTAAAATGTAGTTTTTATGTTGGGAGCAGTTGGGACTCTTGTGCGGTATTCATATAAAAAAAATATAAAAAATGTCAGAATTCTGGGTATATTACACTGTATACCAATGGTATAAGATAAATCCCTTACAATAATGCATATCGCCAACTACTCCATGTTCCGAGATACTGCAGCGGTACGGAAATATTCCTGGAGGGAAAAAAATTCAACTATAGATATTAATTATAGCAAGACAAAGTATCCAGTACCAGCAAAATGTCATAAAAAAAATTACACGAAAAAAACGCTTTCTGACCTAGTGTATTGTAATATACAGACCCTTATTTCTGGGAGATCTTCAAATAAAGACAAAAGAAGCTTAAATAAAAATAAACCTTATAAATAGTAGCGAACTACCCTAATCTCTAGGCCGGGAAACTGAATCAAATTAGCCCCTTAACTTCTATGTGAGAATCCAAAAAAAAGTCTTCGTTTTTTAAATATTTGTTTTTATTTGAAAAAGTTTTAAATGAAAAAAAAAAAAAAAATATATATATATATACATATATATTCGAATCTGGGGACTTTGTATGAAATCTGGTGAATTTTGGTGCAAAATTTAAAAAATAACATCACCATTCACTGTTTAGTTTTACTTTCAACGTACTTCAGGATGGACATGCCGCTGCGGCAATATATTAATTTGGTTAAAAAACGAAAAGATTAGTTATCATTAGTATATTAAGCAATGACATTACAAGAATATGATATGTAAATGTAAATTTATGATGTTAGGTACTATCTAATTCATAAGATTAATTTCGGATATTCAGAATACAGATTGTTTTTAAATGTGTTATTATCGTTTTGTTTTTCCGCTCTTCCAATAACTCTAGCCCAATAAAAATAAGATATGAATGCAGAAATATTTATTTATTTTATTTAAGTACACCATTTTGAGAGCCACACTTTACAACAACATCTATTTAGCGTTTATTTTTATATTTGGTATTTCATATACATTCATGAAGGAATAATTCTATGAATTTTATAGTTTCATCACATGTCCAAACTACCGCCATTAGATTGAAAAATGTTTCGAAGCTATGTAAAACTAGGATGCCAGCTCAGGAGTACGTTCAGCGGGCACTGACCAGTTGGCCACGTACTGATGCGTACCGCTGTCACTGGCCCACTATTCTTTGATGTGCTGACGAAAAACCGACAACGAGGTCATCCTATACCATCGCACGCCATCGCACTGCGCCATAAGCCATCCAACGCTACTACGCTCTCTACACGATGGGCCATCCGTAGTGGGCCAGCTTATGGCCTATCGTGTAGAGAGACTATTATGCTCAGCCTATCATATCTATTACTTCTATTTATATTTATTATATTATTCGGATGATTTTTATAGCGCCGTTTTTGTGAAAAATCACCTCAAGGGCGCTTTACAACTCTTACTTCCTATTCTTACATTATTCCTATATTAAATCTATGACATTTTTTTTTTGGACACTATCATTACACATTATTTATATAAAGGATGCAGTTAAATTATCAAAACTAATTCTGGAGGTAATATAACAAAACTGTAATGCTTTTTCCATTATTTTTCTTTTTATTTTTTTTTTCAATTTATGTACATTGATCGCAACATGCATGCGCCTAAATATAATAATTTGGCCCTCCATTTGTATGATGATTGTAATTTATTGTTGTATTATATTATATTGTTGAAATAAACTCGTGCTGACAAGCTACTTGCAGTGGCTAAGCAATACATTACAATAAATAAAAAAATTTAAAAAATGAATAGATGACAACGTGACATGTTTCAATCAGTATCGACTGGCACAATAATTATTATTGACCGGAACAACCACCAGTGACAAACCCGAACTCCGAAACCATTAATCTGAAGTCTGACTGAATTAAAACAAAGAACGAGTTGTTCTGAACGACGAAAAAAGAGACAAGTACCCAGAACACAGATATTCGATAAAAAAATATATATCCAGAAATCCCCAAGTTAGGGGAATCCTCACAAATAGCTAAGCAAATATTTTCCAGTAGAAATTGTCAGTACGATAAAATAATACATTTAAAAACTCCCCCTTATTTCAATAATTCTGGGAATTACATTGTTCCTTTCTTCAATAAATAATTTTATATGATTTCGCCAGAAATCCTATTGTCTTGTGAATCCCGTTAGACACAAAATTCTCCCGTTTCGAAGGCAGTCGGAATCCAATAGGATGGCAACACCGGATACCATAGAAATGTGACAATACCTTCAGCTCCTGACATTTTCCATACGTTGAGATGGAAACATGCTACACTAGCATCTTTATTGGCCCGCGTTGGCGAAATTGTTTTTTTTCCACACCCTTTAATAGGTTTTCTAAAAAATATATTCTCAATAAGTTATTAATAATCTTATTAAAGAAGTCTAAAAATAATAAAACTTATCACAATTTATTATATACAAGTGTTTTATTTTATTTCTAATTCACCAGACCGAGCGCAACTGGCGAACGGCGAGGCTTATGGGCCATAATTAAAAATAATATTTTAAAATTGGTTTAACTATGAAACTGTATTTAACTCACTTTAAAAAATATATATATTGAAGTATTGAAGTTTGGACGTTAATATTGATTAAAAAAAATTAAAAATTTGACTGGAATTCCTTATTGGGCAAACCATTCGTGTAGAAGGGCTTTAGAAAAGATATTTTTATCAGTCCTACGATTGTCTATGTATTACTTTACTCGACGAATGGTATATCTATGGTATACTATTCTTCTGTTTTGTTGTTGATGTCGTCACTGGTTTGATCATTCTATGAATTTTGAATTTCCTCTTTCCTGTTTACGAGACGTCGCTTTCTACCGGTTGTATTGAAGAAATTGGAATCGAGTAATATGAAATATTCAGATAGTTTTAAACATATCTGAATATGAACTAACCGAGTGCTTCTTATAAAGGTTTTGATTTTCAAACGCTGCAATATAAAACAACGACTGCAGACATGGACGCGATAAAAGTTGCGCCATGTTGCAATTGTTGTCAGCCGTTTGGAGTAAATGGTAAATATTTTCCCCGCTATGTAATAATATCATTACACTTCTGAAATTTGATTTAATGCTTTTTGTATTTTAAACAGTTATCTGAAATCAAATTTAACGAATTGCACCGCAAAATATTGCCGGCTTTTGTTGTCAAATTGTTGCAATAATATAACATCAATATTTCCCCTACTCAAACTAATATTATGTTACTACGGTATTGTTAAATTCTATTTACGAGCCTAGTGCCTACCTAAGTACAACTAAGTAGTAAGAGGTAGAATAACTCATGACATATTTTAGCTAATAAATCGCAATTCTTCACTAACATTCAACCCTAAATTTTAAAGGCATCATTATAAATTAAAATGACAATCCATCAAATATTCGGTTCTTATTCATATTATAGGTAAATATACGTCTAGTCACGTATTTTTCCTGTCAGTTTTTTTGTTATTATTTTAAAAAAAACCCAAGCTAAGAACCTAAAACTTTTTTTGTGTATAATACAATATATTAATCAGTCATAAAATAGGTTTTGAGGTTCTTAGTTAGGGTTTTTCGTAAATAAAAAAAAAACTATCCAAAAAGCCGTACAAAAACTTGAAACATTACCAAGCTTTAAATTAATTAAACTGTTATTTTGCTTCTCCGGTGACTGAGATAGTTGTTTCTCATTGTAATTTAACTAATAAAATAGTTTTTCGTTGATTTTGTGCTTGTTAAGAAATTCATGCTTATATGCATATTTAATATATTATATAACAAGTATAATTAACTTTAGTCTAATTTTTATTCAAACCAGAAGCCCAAATATAATTGAAAACAAATTCCGATACGGATTATAAATTCATTGTAGTATGGGACACTTCGTGAGTTGACCTTGAAACCTTTGTGGCAACTATGAGTGCAGTTGTGAACTGCAGCTTGCAGGGTGAAAACCAGGGTTCGAAAGATGTATATCATTGATATGTGTCACAATATCTATATATATATATTGTGATATTTATTGCCAATATAAAGATAAAAATGATGTTTTAGAATTTACTAGGTGTCTTTGTTTATACGGGATACTGCAGCCTTTCTCCGTGTTTAACTTCACTGGGATACCTGGGCACCGTCAAGTCGTGTTGTTGTATTTTTGGAACTCATTTTCAAAATACATTACCCTTGGTATGGTGGAAATCTCTGACGATTAGTGACAGCTATTGGATAGTAGAAAAAAACAAGTTCATTTCACTTTGTGAGCAATTATTGAGTACTTATGCAGTTACAGCAGCTCTGGAGAGATATTTTTCATGTTTATAAACTGTTTTTTTTAATATCTTAATTCCATTTAGAAAATATATAAATAGGTATCACTTTTTATCATGAATCAGACATGCAATGTTACAGATTAGGGTTTCCACCTTAGATTGTGATTAACACAATACAGGAGATGCCAAGCGGTTGGGTTAGGATACCTACTTTTGGCTATATGGCAGGGAATATAGCGTACCCTTGATAAAACCCCTTAATTCAAAGCTATTGATCTGGAGGAAAATTTTGTTAATTTTAAAAATTAAATTTTTTTCAGGTATCGGATACCCGATGAAAGGGAGACTTCCATATCTATTACAGTGCGGACATTCTATCTGTGAGAAATGCATCTTCTCAACGATCAAAAGCTTCCAAGGCGTCAAATGTCATCAGTGCCAAAGCAACACAAACCTCTCCAAAGAGGAAATGGTGAAAGTAAATTTATTTGCGGAAAACTTCAAGATGTTTATCCCGCTCAATTTCTACGTTCTCGGGACTCTGATTTACAACAACTCAAGGGTGGAACCCGTGAAGGTATTTCCATCTTAATCATTTTATAAAAGCGGGTGCTGTATAAATTTCAGATTGGTAAATGCTCTCAGTATGTCTCTGGTGAAAGACTACCATTCAGAATTGAAACATCGCTTGAAACTACTTCAGTCATGTTTGGTGACCAGATCTGAATAACCAGGTACTTTCCCACTGCGCACCTTCTTTCCCATCTCCTTTCCTTCCGCATTCCCTACAGCCTCACAACATACTCCAACTGGGGATCCCATAGTCCAACTGGCTTTGGTTAGTAGGGAACGGTTGGGACTCTTGTGCGGTATTCACATAAAAAAATATATATATAATAAAATAATGTGACCAGATTTATTTTTTTGTCCCGAAACAGAACAGTAGGAATATCATAAAATGTTTATAGTTTTTTCTGTCTGCAATTTTAGGTCAATATTACTACATAGTTTCAGCTCTCTAGCTACATGTATCATGAGCTAATGGAGCTTTGAAATACCCATTTAACTGTCAAAAATTGGGACAAAATGCCATAATTTTCAATAATATTGTTAAAATGAAAGGCATGGCCAAAAGAAAAAGGATACAGCAGAGGATGGATAAAAGTGGACGAAATGCTATAGAAATGAGAAACCCGAGGTGTGTGTGTGTGGTAAAGCCATGCCTGATGGTATTGGACATGTGGTGAATCCGGAAAGAATGCATGGCCGATTTAAGCGCAATGAACAAGATTAGGAAAGGGACGCTTAGATAATTTGAACATGTAGAGCGGATGAACGCAGAAAGGAGTGCGAGTAGAATATTTGACAGGAAAGTAAATACAGCATGACCTAGTGAACCAATTGTTCAAGTTGTAAACAATAACAAAAATATGTGAGACGATGCATGAATTCGAATAGAGTAAGAAGTGTTTTCCAGGGCAGTGTTGTGTAGCAGTCCATCCTTTCGGCCTACCTTTTCACCAAAAACAGCATGATGGTTACAACCAATAAGTTTTAAATAATATTTTTTGTTTCTTTTACAGCAAACAGGTATTATCCTACCCGCTGGTCACAGCATTCAGCAACCACACAGATATAAAGGCCACCAGCCCTTGCAATCCGCTCAGTACAATCCGCCCTTCACACAAGATTGTCAAAAGAAATTTCCACCGAAAAAGGGTCAGTACCCACCTACCCAATACGTTTTTCCTTCACTGGTTCCCACCTTATTGGCATTTAATTGTAGATATCAGGTTGGGGAAAAAGTAATTTCGTATTTCATTTTCATTATTGGTCACTATAGGTCACATCGGATCATACGATACGGCGTTGTAAAGGTGTGAGTGTGTACTACAAACGCTTCTTTGACAGTATTGCGCTTGGTCGGTTCAGTCGTGAACTATTGTGCGTCGAGTATGGAGGTCTCAAAGGAATAAATTCGCCATATTTTACATTTTTACTACCTGAAAGGGAAAAAAATGCGATGTATACGGGGACTTTCAGTTCGTGCTGCACAATAGTGGTTCGAGCTATTTCGTTCTGGTGTAGTGGAGGTGAATGATGCACCACGCTCTGGCAGGCCTGTCCTCGAAAATGTCGATAAAATCATGGAAAATATCGAGATAGACCGTCATGTTAGCAGTCGTAGCATCACCCGGGAGCTGAATATCGATCATAAAACCGTTTTGAACCATTTGCAGAAGGCTGGATTAAAAAAAAGCTCGATGTTTGGGTGCCACACGAGCTGATGCAAAAAACCCCATGGATTGAATTTCCATCTGCGAATCGCTGCTGAATCGCAACAAAACCCATTTCTGAAACGGGTGGTGACTGGGTGAAGTGAGTCACTTACGACAATGTCAAGTGACAGAGATCGTGGTCGAAAGCCAACGAAGCGGCCCAGACTGGCCAAGCCAGGACTGACAGCCAGGAAGGTGTTGCTGTGTGTTTGGTGGGATTGGCGGGAATACTCTACTATGAGCTGCTCCCCTGTGGCCAAATGCTCATTTCTGCCCTCTACTGTCAACAACTCGACCGTTTGAAGCTGGCGATCGAACAGAAGCGGCCAGCATTGGTGAATAGGAGAGGAATCGTGTTTCATCAGGATAATGCCAGGCTGCACACATCTTTGATGACGCGCCAGAAGCTCCGGGAGCTCGGATGGGAAGTTCTTATGCATTTCACCCTATAGTCCGGACCTGGCCCCAAGTGACTACCACCTGTTGCTGTCTATGACCAACTCGCTTGTGGGTAAAAATTTGGCCTGAATAGAGGCCTGTGAAAATTGGTTGTCCGAGTTTTTTGCCAATAGGGACAAGGGCTTCTATGAGAGGGGCATTATGAAGTTGGATTCTCTTTGGCAACAAGTTATCGAACAGAACGGCGCATATTTGACTTAAATAGAATGATTGTAACACTTTTTATAAGGCATTGAAATAAAGTGAAAAATACGAAATTACTTTTTCCCCAACCTGATATTTATTATTTTGGAACCACCAAATGTCATTACTACGGCAACACAAAGCTACTCACTTCGCCTTTGAAATGTGTTCTTTTAGTTCAAATTTCATGTATTCGCATTTGACAGTTTATTTTAAAGAAACTATACAAAACCTGATAATTCGTTTTTTAATTTTTTTTTTTAAATTTATGATTTAGATCTGTGAAATTTCTCAGTGGAATTAGAATAAGCCATGCAAAATTGATTTTGTTTTTTTTTTTTATTTTTTTATTTATCTAACATCTAATACATACATAGTTATTTCGATATATAAATTTCAGAAATTCGAAAATATTGCCTTTCATGTAATTAATATCTTACTCGCAAAGTGTTAAATAATGAAAAGGTTTAAACATAAAATTGTCTCAGAATAAGATGTAGAATCGTCTCCTTTCGGAACATACCACTAATTTCTGAACGCCGTTTTGTTAGTAAAAAATATGCACAATGGCTATTGTGCTTTTTTAAAATTACAATCGTTTTCCTATGAGCCATCTTGGTGATACTATTTAAAACATTTTAAATGATCGCAGTGTCCTTATTTTTTTGTCTACTATTGAATTTCAGACTTATCTGACCATTTGAAAACTTGGAAAAATAAAGGTGAACTGGCACACTTAAATGGAAGAACCCCTTAAAAAAAAAATTTCCAGGACCACAGATTTTAATAATAATAATAATGACAATGCATTTATATAGCGCAGTTTTGTGTTATCTCACTTCAAGTGCGCGTTCACTTAATACTATTGTAGACTATTTTTTAGTCTGAACTTTATGGTTGTCTGAATATTTTTGATTTCTAAAAATAGACCCCATAAAATTTTACAGTTAATTATTATTCTTTGAAACTCATGTTTTTATTTATTTTCAGATTATGGAAAATTCCTGAAGTCTCTTTCGCACTGCTCTAAACACCCTGATAAGAATTGTGAACTGTTTTGCTCCGATTGTTGCAAGGCCATTTGCACCCAGTGTCTGGTCAATACATGTGGGAAACATGACTTCTCTCTAGTTAGTGAAAGGGTATGCATTTATTGTTTCATTTAACCTAACATTTTCATGTCCTTTCTCTCTCTCTTATTATTGGGGGTGAGATAGTTTAATTTTGTTTTGAAGAGTTTTATCCACTGTACATTTGTTACTTAATTTATTTGCTACCAGTTTCGACACATCCGTGTCATTCACTATCATTCTTAAAACTAACTTAAATTAAACAAGTACAGAAATAATTAGACATTATTAGGTGAGGGTAGTGGAAGTGCGAGTGGTGATTTGGCAGGGGGGGGGACGGTGGGAGGAGTCAAAATAACGAAGAAACATGGTTAACAGTGATTTAGAGGGTGCTATTATTTTTTTGTTTATTTCTAAAATTTCTAAGGCTCACAATTTAAAATATGTTAAGTTTAAACATTCAAATATTAAGTATTAGTATTTGAATACTCAGGAAATATCATAAATAGTTTCACCCTGACTCTGGACGATTTGATTTTAAACTTTTACTACAGTGTGATAGGAGCATCAAGCAGTTAAATCGAAATCAATATGTAGTTGCTATGTAAAACAAAATAAAGATCTTTATTTATTTTTTCAGAATGAGCAGTTCATAAATGATATCAAGGTTCACAAGAAAACCACCAACGATGTTATGCTTCGTATGAAAAAAACAGCAAGTGTTAGTTTCATATTTTACTTCTGTCTTTATTAATACCCTATTGGGCCTTTTACATGAGAATAATAACAGCATATAGTATAAAAATCGTAAAAGGATAAGTATACAGTGAAATTCTCTTATAAGGTTTTCCAAGGGACCGGAAGAAAAAGCTTTTTATCTGGAAAAACCTTATATCTGGGATAAATTGGGCCACTTTTTAAATACTGTCTTCAAGGGACCGAAAAACCAAACTTGTTAAGCGAGTTTCACTGTAGTACTAATATCATAAGTACATGGATAATATTCGTATTACATACATATAAATATGTATAGTGCAAACCAGCAAAAGATAACTAAAAAGGTATTTATAAAAGATGTGGATAAAAAAAGCACATAAGGATTTCTTTTCTGACCTGCCTTTTAAATGTTAATTTCTCATTTCCGAAAATGTCGATAAGTCCACCTATTTATTCACAAGGCGATGAATTCTGGGAATAAATACAGTAATCGGTTTTGAAGTTATCGTCACATTTAGAGGTACAGTGGAACCTCACTTAACGAGCATAATTCATTGCAGAATCTTAATCGTAACGCGAAACACTCTTTAAGTGATACATTTTTTGCATAGGAATCAATATAAAATACGATAATGTGTTCCATGCTGAAAAAAATACTCAAAAATTTATGACGTTTATTAAAACAAAATTATACATCATTATTTATGATACCTAATCTTTTTTTTTTTTTCACCAGAAGGGGGTGTCTAGAGACATTTGGTGAAAATGCTACACAGCATTATCATTAAATAAACTTATTGCAGCCACTGCCTTATTAGGGCGGTGCTTCTCAATGTGTGATGTAACAGTTTCTTCAGCTTTCAGCATTTCTTGCTGGGCAACTCCTTCCCCTCTGCTTTACTGTCACCCTCTTCTTCCCCCTGACTAACTCTCCTCCACTGAAACGCAATGCAACCCCATAACTGTGGTCAGCTCCTAGCTGTGCTCTTCCACCTCCACCTGTTATCCAGCCACCTTCAGCCCCATAATGTTGGCCAAAACAATCTCGTTGATTCCATGCTCCTGCATGCTTGCGTGATTGGCTAAAAGCATTCAGAGTGCGATCAGCTGATTATGCGCAACTTTAGTTTTTACAATCCGGAACTTCCCAATATTCTCCTCGTGCGAAACGACACCCGTTAAGCGAGTCATTGTTTTGCTCGTTATGCGAGTTACTCGTTATGGGAGGTTCTCATTAAGTGAGGTTCCTGTGTATCATTGCTTCTATTTGCCTGGTAGATATATATTAATGTTAATATGCATTTTATTACATTTTAACAATTTGCCAAGATCATGTTTGGTGCCAATGCCCTGCTTTGACGGGAAGGAGGCTCATATCATGGGCCCATGCCTGGGTATAATAATTATTATGTAAATATATCTAAAAAATGAACTAATAATAGGTTTTCACTAAATAATGTTGTGGAACCAGTAGTCATAACGGAACACTTGATGACAACTTAATTGAAGGGACTGGGCGCATTCAAAGAAATAATGCGGGATATTGCCCAATCTATGGACTTTGTGCTTATGGGAGCTATGCAGACTGTTTCCGAATTAATAATATTTACCCTTGGGATGTCAATGCACACTGCGCATATTCTCAAGTGATTTTGAGCCTTAAATACAATACTCAAATAAATTTTATTCAATTGGCAAATGAATTCATTAAAAATATTTTTGCTTCTCGTTCGTTTGTCACACGGGCGCATGCCAACTGAAAACGTAAATATTATCTTGTCACCTCAACAAATATTTCCAGTTATCAAAGTCATATTACTGTACTTATTTACAGGAAAACCTCGTATTATTTTATTTTTTATTGTCAAAGGCACTTCTTTAATTTTATGGAAAATACAGTAAAAATTCAAAAATATTTTTGTATTGCTTTATCTTTTTTTTATAACATGCGACAGAAAAAATTATTTCTCGTAACTATATGAAGCTGTTTTGGGAAAATTAGTGATGAAATACAGTAAAACCCGTATTTTACGTTTTTCAAGGGACTGAAAAAAAAAACTTAAATGGAGGGAAAATGTAAATCGGGGGACGTAAAATACGGGTTTCACTGTATATATACATTTTTTATAAATACAAAACATTATCTGGTAAGTCAGTACCATTTACAAAAATATCATTTTGCCACAAACAAGACAGTAATTACGAAATCACACTCAGCTGGCGCGGGAAATGCTCCGGTTCTTTGCGATTCCTCGCGTGAAAATTCTGGCTTTCAAATGGTTAGTGATATCAAATAACTGGTGGTCGTAAAAGGGTCAGCCTTCCAAATATTGACAGATCATTTTTTTTCCTTATAAATACCCAAATTCAAATGCATATGTATATATTGTGTCCAGGAATTGGAAAAGAAGTGTTCCTTGACATCTCTTGGATCCGTGGACTCCAAATCTACGGAAGCCATGCTCGCCGAACACTTTGATCGGTTCCACGGCCTCCTGCAGAGAATGGAGAACTCCCTGGCAGTGGAAATCAAGTCCAAAAAGAACTACCTGAACGATCTGATTAAAGAACTGCATTATTCCGCCAAGGACCTCTCCGATCTTATCAACGCTGTGGATTATTTCACTGAGCCGGAAAAACAAAAGGAGGTAATGTTGTTCATTATAATCATTGACAAGCGTAATAATAATAATGGTTTTATTTTGTGCTACATGCGGGGCGGGGGTTGTGCAATGCAATGTGATCCATATAGCTCTTCCGGATGTTTGCGAATATAATCTAATCTCGCCACCATACTCTAAAACAATGATAGAATGGTTGACATAAGATAAAACTTTGATGGAGATTGCTTTTTATTTGAGCATCAGCAAAAAGCTTATTCTCCTTTGGCGTTGTGACAACTACATATTGGATTTTTATGACTTGGAGAAGGATTTGTTTAATATCCGTCTTTTATAATGATCTTACTAATTACAAAATTATTAATTATGAAATGAAACAATGTTTTATGTACATTACTTTAATTTAATTTTAGGTAAATCTTCATAAAGTAGCAGAAGAATTGCAGAGAACTGCCAATTTGCCTTGGTTCTTGGAAGAAGATGTTAAAAGCATAAAGCCAACCATCAAGTGAGTATAATACACTTTACCTCTTGTATTTATTTATTTTTTTTCTTTTTTATGTGAGTTCCATCCAAGAGTCCCAGCTGCTCCCAATTGTCTGGGGCCAGTCACACTATGGCAATTCCAATCGGGATATCTCGTGAGGCTAAAGGTAGTGAGGAGGGGGAGGAGATGAGGGATAGGAAGGTGGAGAAGTACTTGGCTATTCAGATCTGGTCACCAAACGTGGCTAGTGCTGCAAATATACGATGTATTTTTTAAATGAATAAATTGTGAAATAAAAAAATTTATCAAATAAAATTTACCTGCACACGCCGGGATTTAAACCCGCGACCTCCGGATTTGTAATCAAGGATCGTAACCACGGAGGCCGTCTTACTTTCAATAGACCACTACTTGCATGCATTTTATAATAACTTGGATTGTGTAGATATATGTTTCTACCAAGATTATGAAAATGTTGAAAAAAAAAAATTGAATTTTTTTTATAATAAAATAAATAAATCCGCATTTTTAGCTAAATTTTATTTATTTATTTTCATAAATTCCACTCTGATTTTTTTTCTTCAATATTACAACACTGGAACATCGTTAACTTTTGACTTTTGAACTGACATCTGACATTGCTTCACTCGTAATCCACAAACGTTGTTTTATGAAATTATAAAATAATCCTTTTGATATGAAAAATGATTTACATTGATTTTGTTTAGGGTTAGTCTGTGTACCGTTTTATTGGACAGATGAATATTCTAACAGCCATCTTAGAGTAACAAAAATGTTACTCTGACAGCCGTAGATCATTTTTTTTGACAGCGTCATTTTTCGGTATGAGGAAAAAATTTTTCCCTGTAGAGTTGTAGCAAAAGGATTTTTGCAGAAAGAAACTATACGATATCTTTAATCCTTTTTATGATCTCGGACACTATGGTAGTTAGGTAAACCCATGCTTAAATAATAAAACCCCAACACATGAACACGGCATTCGCTAACTGCTCAGAATTTTGACAGATGTTATGATCTGAAGTTTGTACAATAGGACTTCCGGGTTGATGGCTGATAACGATGTCGGTGCAAACATTCACAAAATCAAAGTATGTATATTAATGAGTCTAATTTACATCTGAAGTTCAATAATATCAAACAAAGGGTACAAAACTTATGTATGTTTAAGAACAAGAATGTTCGGCTGTTTTCTTTGATGTTAAAAATTATAATGATCAATAAGATGGATCAAGGAGAAAAATAATTTAATGATATGTAACATTTTTGGTATGCTTCGTTATTCTCCTCTGCCATTCATGTAGAATTCGTTTTTGTTTTAAAAACTAATTTTTGGATAATAATATATATTTTTTTTAAACTGAGATAGAGTGAGTTTTGTCTGCTATCATATTGCTGGCGCAGAGGGTTTTGCAAGAGTGGTTTACCTTGTTTTGCCGATTGTCACTCAGTTTTATCATCGTATTATAATAAAATGTTAACTTTGCAGAAAAATATAGATTCGGGTAGTCGAGATTTGGGTTTTAGCAATAATTTCGGGTCTGTATGCAAAATGAACGTAAAACCGGGGACTGAAATTTTTTCAACAAAACTAGTACTGTATCAAATTATAACTAGCCACTGGAAATAATAGCTAAACGCCGTCAACACATAACGCTATTGAAAACAATATAGCATTAACAGTTAATAATTAGATAAAATATCGAATTGCAAATATTTCTCAACGGAGTCAACGAATCAACTGGCCAGGTACCTATTGTTTTGTCAGTATTATCGCCAAAAAAGGGGTTAACAGTTAACACTTTGTGAGCAATGTTATGCATTATTTGGAATGGTCTTTTGGTTATGTACCTTCCCACTAGACGTTTGTTTTGAATTTCCGTATTCCAAACGGCCGATACGTAGCGCCAAGCGTTAAGCAAATTCGTTGGCAAGCAAAAATTCAACTGATATTATTTATAACAAAGCGTAATTATTTATCAATACTAATAATATCCAACACCTGCCAACAGGCCAACGTCATCAAACAGTCAATGTTATTACAGGATTGTTATTAGGTGTCTGTGTATCTCCCGTTAGAAGGGATTCCCTGAAATGATTGTGATCGTTATTCATTATTTTTTGTTAGTGTCGTCATTGCCGATTGCTGTGTCAACCTCCCACACGTTTAGTTTGGCTTGTCACGCTTATTCAATCGGTTTTTGTTATTTTTATTGTTTTTCTTCCGAAGTGCAAATACTTATTACGCAAATAATCGATCTTGGATCGGCATTTATTAACAATTTATGTTATATGTTTTAATAATAATAATAATAATATTTGGATTACTTCTATAGCGCCGTTTTCGTGAGAAAATCACCTCAAGGGCGCTTTACAATTAATTAAATAACATATACAACCAATACCTTACAGTTAAACTTTATTACTAATGGCTTATAAGTAAGACTTATGGCTAGGGACTAACTACTGAGACTTATAATTAGTGACTTACATCTATGGCTTATAGGTAGTTACTTACCAACTAAGTTTAACTAGTGACAATTTAAACTTAAGTAGGCATAACTAGAATAAAAACCTAACACATATATAAACCTAGTACCTATTTAAAACTAATACATATCTATGACCAAGTGCATATTGTGTATACAATACTGCAAAATGACGTACAACTATGGCTTAAAACTAGAGTCTTACAACTAACATACCTATTTATAATAATATAAATACATGTATGATTATTGCTCGTGCTCTCAGTGGTAAAGCACACAAAAGTGTAATAATAGTTAGTGTTAGTAGAACGAAGTACCTACATATGTTTTTGTAATTTAGATTAGTGAAGAAAAATAAAATAGTGAAATTAGATATAATTCATGTAGTGAACAAAATAATTATTTGCATACTGTAATATTTTACATAATAATAAACATTTAGTGTGTTTGAAGGGAATAGTTGTAATGTTTATCTTAGCCCTCCTCACTAGGGGTTCCTGTGCTGAGGCGGACTAGGTTTTATTTAAAACCGTACTGTGTAGAAAATAATTTATTATTGTTTTTAGTAATTTTTTTTTTTTCTTCCATCAATCCATATTTTTATATACCTTCAATACACACTTATTCTTGCTTTGTTATTTACAGATATTCTTGGATTTTTATCTTTGTTATTAAACACACCCATAAGGGCTTTTTATTGCTTACATACTTTTCATATTATAGTTATATTTACAGAGATATTGAAATAATTAAAGGCATGTGAAATCAGTTAACAGCACCGGCGAGGAGGGGTTAATCAACAATATTGGTGATCAGTTAATATGAGCGAGCACAAGTATTACATTTGACAATTTTACTATTGTGTATTCTAATAAACCCACTGTATGCAGATTGAAGATTGACCAAGACATATTCGTGGCTTTGGAAAAGCACTGCCAAATTGAAAGCAACAATTCAAGCCTTAAACTTCTGTCCACTTCCGAGCTGCCCACGTACGTAGAGCTGCCTCCAGTCCCAGAAGATATTCCTTGCGAAACTGCTTCAGTCAAGTCTACGGGTAATAATCATTAACTTCTCCTCCATTTCCCTCGAGGGGTAGGCAGTGAGGATCCAGCGCCACCACCTCTGTCCTGGTGCTTCCACAGTCATGCATACTTGTCTATTATTCCGACATTTAATAAGTTTCGCTTTAAGAATTTGATTCGCTTGATCATGCTGTGGCTTTCTGGGTCGCGCTCACCTTCGACTCCTTCCATCTTCTTTGGCACCCTATTATCCCCCTTCGTCCATTTGCAGAACCCAAATCTAGGCTTCCCTTTCTTAATCTTATAATAATACTTAAACATGGTTTTACCACCAGTATGCCCCAGGAATTTTGATTTTGTTCCTAATTAATGTCGAGTAAATACAATAATTGTACTGATAATAAAATGGAATGCTAGCCTTTTATGAATTTATTAGACAGTTTGTCTCACCATTTGTTTGCATATTTTTTTTGGTTGGCAATGTAATATTACATATACTGAGGGAGCTTAGGTGTAAACAAAACATGTAGGTAACGAACATTTTCATTAATTAGTGGTTCAAACAAATGAATGTTTTATTTGTTTTAACAATAAGTAATGATTTTTCAAAAAAATGTTTTTATAATATTTCAGGTAGTAGTTCTCACAGTAGCAAGAGCACCACTTCCTTCCCCATGGGAGCCAGGGCATTCAAGGATCTCAATTTTGGCTTTAAGACTAAATCTGATAAAGGTTAGAACTAACATTTATTAAAAAAATATATATATTATTAGCACAGAGTGAAAATCTCACTAAAACTCAGCGAAATGACAACAGATGCACATCACAAGTTTATTTATTAACACATTGTTTGCGGGAGACACATAAACACATATTTTTCATACTGTTGGTAAAGAGCGGGAGCATTATTGTTGTATTTACGTACTATTGGTAGTCGCAGGTAATGCAAAGACATGTTATTCGGTTAAGCAAAAATTAGGCACGAACTTTCGTGAGATGTACTAGGGTCAGGTCCGTAAGGACAGAAGAGACTAATACTGGAACTCAGATGCGTCCACAGAAACACCATTTTTCACAAAAATGATGACCAGAGACAGATTTTGTCAAATATGGAGGGCTTGGCTCTTCAATGACAATGAAAATATTGAAGATGGATCAGGTAAGCTATGTAAAGTCAAATCAGTATTAGATTATTTCCTTTCAAAGTTCATAAATATTTACAAACTTCATCAGCAACTATCTTCAGATGAGGGTATAGTGCCTTGGAGAGGAAGATTTATGAGAAGAGTTCATAATGCGGCAAAAATGATAAAATATGGAATTCTCGTACATATGGTGTGCGAAAGCTCTACAGGCAACATATCCAATTTCGAAATTTATTGTGCTCAAGGAAAAAAAATTACTGGAAACCATCAAAATTGTTGTATCACTTTATACTGATTTAAGGCATCATCTGTACATGGACAACTACTTCAGTAGCGTCCAAAATAGTCAAATACTTTTGCAACATAAAATTCTAATTTGTGGCACGATGCAAAAAAATAGGTGTTTTTCTTTTTATATTTTACAAAATGTGTATTATGTTGAACGCCCATAAAATTACTAATTATTATACAATACCTAAAAAGTGCAGGTTTTTAAATTTTTTTTTATTTAACCTTGAAAATCATACTTTTGTATCCAAAGATATAAAAATTTGTAACAAGACACAAAAGATTTCATTTAACGCAAGACACTAAAATTTTTATTTAAATATGATCCATACTTGAGAAGTTATAGCTGTTTTACGTGAAACATGATATAGCGCGCGAATCTGCAAAAATCCCCCGCTTTATAGAGAGGATTGATAAAAAAACCAGCCGCATACATTGTGTTAATAAAACGCATGGATAGAATGTGAAATATGATATTGCGATGTAAGCTGTTCGTAGTTGTATTAATTACCTGTTTTTTATTGCACCTTTCTAGTACAAATCGCCAGCAATCCAATTCACGAAATGCAATCTGAGAAAAAACATGAAAAATTCATCAAGCCACTCATCGTAGGTTCGTAGAATTTAAAATATTTTTTTAACCAACTACGAAGAAATCGTTTAATTTGTAGAATTTTTACACTGTCAATTACTTGTAGGTATGCAATTATCTTGTTAACCGCTAATTAAACCATTCCATTATTGTTGCTTATTTCAAAAACAAAAATTGCTGTGGGTTGAAAATTACTTGAATATGTACCGGATATTTTATCAGTCTGAAAAACGTTGTATTTTTATTTTTAGGTGCAACAGAAAAGGTAGTGGTGACACATATTGACAGCCCACACGATTTCTTCATTCAAAGGTCCGTCATGTTGCCAAAGATTAAAGAAATGTCGGACACATACAACAGTATGAAAAGTTCACTGGTTGAACCGAGTGAGGCGGATATGTTTCCAGGTAACTAAAATAACTCATAAATAATCATCCAACTTATTAGTGCTCACGTAAATTTTTTTCAAGTTTATCTTATATAAATGCTCATGCAACAAGATGGCTTCCCGGTGCTATAATTTACATAGTTTTGTCAAAAAAGACGAAAGGGCACAATGAAAGTGTTGGACGCTTGAGAGAAAAAAAATGTCGGCGTTTTTGTTCCATTAGCGGCAGAATTAAGAATGGAGGACCGATAGGAGTACTTTTTTTTTTTTTTTTCCTATGACGTCCAGATGACAGCAACCAACCTCGAATACGCCATATTAGAAACGATTGGATCGCCAATTGAAAAGAAGAGTTCTTATTTTTGGAAAGCTTTTTTACCACCTGAAAAATAAATTATGCATCTAACCTATTTCATACATCGTTCTAACTCTTCTTTCTTCATGTATCCGCCGTCCCCGTCCAAACCCTCCTCCCTTACCTAATCTTTTAATTAATCCCGTGTATGTTTTTTAGGGACAAAATTCATTTTGTACGATAGTGAACAACACAGATGGGACCGAGTGAACATGGTTCGAAATAGTTCTGATAAAGAAAAAGGCGAATATAAAGTGAAGTTTGTGGACTTTGGCAACACGGCATATGTCAACATTAAAAGGTTTATTATTTTTTAAATGATACTGTCACCTCAATTAAGATTTATATTAGCAAACCTCATCTTGAAATAGTTTAGCAATCTAAGGTAGTTCGAGAATCTTTAGAAACTGACGAGTTTATAAATTCCTGGTCATCTTTATTAAATATTACTTTTCTTATTTCATTAATTACTATTTCAATTACTTGCTTGTCTTTTGTAGGTTGCGCATTGCACCAAAGGAGCCTTTCTTCCCGGTGTATTGCCACAGGTGCACTCTCATTGAATGCAAACCCAAAACAGAGAAATGGACCGATGAAGCAAATCTGCTTATGTACAGAATCATCGAAAGGTGAGTCGCGTTCATATTGTGCACACGTCTTTATTTTACTATGGAATAATATCATTATTTTGATTAACGGCCAATGGCAGATTTGTTTTGATTTGTCTAATTCTATGGAACGAATGCTTGGGTCAGCCAGTTGCCGCAATGCTTTCCGTACAACTGCGTTAGCTTCCGTGCATAATGAATTAATTCATTTTTTAAATTTATCCTGCCACAAAGGAATATTCACAATTATAACGTGGCAATCCATTGAATCCTTAATATCTATCATGCTAGGTAGGATATTGAAAGAAGGGTAAATGCAGGAAATTCCATTAATGGAGGACTATATAATATTAGTTAATTAAATAGTTTGTTAAGTCCTCCATTCATTATTTAAATATTGTCTAATTAATAGAAGACGCTATTGATGCTAACAACAAAATTGTCCAAAGATGCGAAGTTAGCAGTCAACAATGGAGTGCTGATGCCAACCCTGATGTATGGAAGTGAGGTATTGAACTGACAGAAGAAAGATAAAAGTAGACTGAATGCTGTAGAAATGAAATACCTAAGGCGTATGTGTGATATAGCGCACGAATATGCAAAAATCCCCCGCTTTATAGAGGGATTGATAAAAAAACCAGCCGCATACATTGTGTTAATAAAACACATGGATAGAATGTGAAATGTGATATTGCGATGTAAGCTATTTTCGTTGTTGTATTAATTACGAAATCGCAATTTATTACCAAAATATGAATTTTTTTTTTTTTTTTTAAATATTCACACGTAAATTATTGAGATCGCGATTGTCACCGATACGACTGTCAAATTCCAATTTACGAAGTAATGTTTCAGAAGAATACAATATTTTCCACGATATCAATAAAATATTGGATTTTTTCACTAGACATTACTGGCATCGTGTTCCTAAAAACAAACTGGCAATGGCCGCG
The DNA here is from genome assembly GCA_022606495.2 of Halesus radiatus. Classification (NCBI taxonomy): domain Eukaryota; kingdom Metazoa; phylum Arthropoda; class Insecta; order Trichoptera; family Limnephilidae; genus Halesus; species Halesus radiatus. Next base: position 42,007 of record JAHDVE020005494.1, read on the forward strand.
ACCTGTCAAACTCGACATATTGTGAGATAGGTACGCTGTTAAAAAGGTTAATAAATGAGAATTGCACTTTAATGATGTTAAAATCAACACGATTTCACAGGAAAAACAGAACAAGTAACCATATAAATACTATTAAACCCTAAATAAAAAGCATGGCGATTTATAAAAATGTTAATAATAATGTTTGAACACAACATATTTGTTATGACATTCTCTTCAAAAACACGCATTTCTAGAAATTGTTCTAGTAAAATTAACATTTTCGAAAAGGTAATAACTAGAAGCGGAATTCAAATTTACGTAAAGGCGATAGTTTAACACTGCTGGTGAGTACTCGCTAATCTAACAGCAGGAGGTGCCGACGCTCTCGTTGTCTCTTCCTCACACTTATTGTTCTATATAAACTGAGGGTGCGAGAGAGTGACTTTCCTGTTTCCGACTTATTATTGTAATGTTGCCACAGGGTGGCAACCGCCGCATGATGGCTAATTTTAAGCGGATTATTTCGTACTTTATGGTATAATTCGGTTGACTTCGTAGAAAAAGATTCGATCCAGGTATTCTAATTTTGGGTTTAGGTGATATTTTCAAGTAGAATCTGCATGAAACTGACGTAAAACCGGGGCAGGATTTTTTTGCAATCGTAAATTGGGGAAAATATTTATATGACAACGTATGGAAAAAAACAGGACCGCGTGTTTTTTGACGTAAAAGCGGGAAAACGTGAAATAGGGGTGATGTAAAACTGAAGTTTTACTGTATATTCGTTGTGCGACTTCTACTTTGTTTCGAATTGTGGGGGCGTTTTCACATGCATTTACTTAGTTTATTTTGCTTACTACAAATTGCTGTCTCATTCCAATATTTTAAATACCAAAATCCTGAAAAAATTGTCCTTCTAATTTAGCAATCGCTCAACGGATGTTGGACTTCCTTATTTATGGAATTGTGATATTGAATGAATATTATTTTTTCTTACAACATGAACAACGTAAAAGGGACATAAATATGCATTTTATGCATTAAAGCAAACTGACAGTTGAATCATGATTCAACTTTACAACAATACCGTGTGCACGCTAAACAATTGCTCCAAACAAACAATTTAAAAAATATAGTTCGCAACCCGTGTACCAGACGTAATGGCACACAAACGAACTGTAGGGGCACGTTGCTTGGTCTGGTTCCGGTGCGAGGCAGTAGTCCGATGGAAGTCCAGGGTAAAGCAAGCAGTTGTCAGAAGAAAAGAAGGCAAGTAGATGGGAAGTCGAGCGGGCCATGGAAAGAGAAGGAGTCTAGTCAGGCTGGCGATCCGCGCTATGCGGATGCCCGACAACCCCGTCTCTTTCCCACCGCCGTACTGCTCTGACGTTTTTATTTAAGTCTTTCATTTTCTGGGCGGTCGATGAGAACACGCTCGTCACAGACCGCCCGTTACATACATTAACAAAGAGACCGGGAATCGGGTGCGTTCACGGACAGTGAAACAATATTTATTTTCCATATGACCAGATTCCCTTACAAATCAGAACATAATATCAATCTATACAAAAAACTAGACACAATATTATTGACGTATTTGAACAGTTCAATCTGAAGAATAATGTTGAAATACAAATTGGATCCAGAAAAACCTAACGAAAATCCAGTGATCCTATTCAACAAACTATGTTCGGCGGTCTCGTTTCCAATTCGTACTGAAGAGATATTGGCTTGTTATCGTGTCCCCCAAGCAAACATAAAAATATCTTTCAACTTACCTTCTTTTTTATATATATGTACTTGTACACATTGTTTTATGAGCAATAAAGGGCAAATTTGGAATCTATTGAGTCATAGTGTACTGGTTGTATCAGTATTGCTGATAATTTACTGCAATAATTAGTATCGAATCGGCAGCATCAAGTACATCGCATTCCAAATAAAAATTTAAAATTTGACAGATTTCTGTTTACTTGTAGGGGTCATGGAGAATGCCTGTTGAATGTGATTCGGATTGAAAATGAAGTGTTGGAGGTAGACATTGTATCGTGCTCCATATTTCACAATGAGTTCCCCACTTCGGTGACTGATGCCCTGATATTCCTGGACCATGCCTGCTACGGGGATCCCAAAAATCGGGTAGGATTTTAATTTTTAACCATAGATTTTTATGATGCATTCCAGCAGCCTACAGGTTACAATGGAAAGATCAATGGCGAGGTGAGTTGCCCAAAAACAGTCATACGGAGATTGGAGTAAGAGGGGAATTAGCCCGACAGCTGGAATGAGGCAGGACGGCAATCAAGCTAAATCTTCTTTAAGACAGCAGTTTAGAGTGATATACCCCACAAGGGATGAATGGAACACGGTTCCAGGTTCAACCTCCAAACAGGAACTAATCTGTTTTAAACTGAGATGAAAGCCAACTCAACCTGCGCATAGGAGAATGTACATATTGGGTACAGAAATAAGAACCTAAGCATATCCTCTGATAGCCAGACAGCCCTAATGGAATGCAGGACTATTCTTGAAGAAGTGGAAAAAATAACCCTAATCAAGGTACCAGGGCATAATGGTATTGAAGGCAACGAGCAGGCTGACGAACTAGCAAGAAAATGGGCGGAAGCACCGCTTGAGGGTTCTGAGCCTGCCGTAGGAGTTGCAGCTTGCCACACCAAAGTACATATTGAAAGGTGGGTTGAATCCCAGCACTGGAAGGAATGGGAAAGGGCATCCGGAATGAGACAGTCCAAAGTACTCATAAACAGACCTAATCCCGGAGGAACCAGACAACTACTCAATATGGACAGATACTCACTAAGGGAACTGGCAGGACTACTAACGGGACACTTCCACTTGGGGAGTGGAAAACATGAATAAATGCAGGAAATGTGAATAAGATGAAGATACTCCAATTCACCTGTGGTGCCAATGTCCCGCCTTGATGGGAAGAAGGCTCAACTACCTAGGAACACATATTAGGAATAAGGTAAAATAACTAATATTCGAATGTTTGGCAGTTAGAACGGCTGTCAAACATTAACAATGCTTCATACCGGATTGAAATTTTGTCAGACCTTATTCGATGAATCATGCTTGCTAATGGTGAAAAATTTTTTAATTTGTGGCGTATCATAAATTTAGCTAACTTTATAATATATTTGCAGTATGTTCCAGGTAGATAATCAGAATCGCCCTGGTGAAAGACAATCATTCAGAATCGAAACGTTACTTGAAATGGCTTTACCCATATTTGGTGACCAGATCTGAATTGCCTACCAACCTTCCTTTTTTCTCATCTCCTTCCCCTTCCCACTCTTTTCAGCCTCACAACATATCCCAAATTGAGAGTGCCTTAGTCCCACTGGCTCCGGACAGTTGGGACTCCTTATAGTAATTATAATATTTCTATAATTTATATAGCGCTGTTTTTGTGAAAGATCTCCTCAGGCACGCTGTACATGTATTACTTCCTAGGCTCTATCTTATCACTACTTGTGCAGCAATCACCTCTTACTAGGCCTTTTTCACATTCTCTTTCCTCTTCCACACTTTTTACTGACTGGACAGCTGGATCTCTTATCCGGTATCACTTTTATAAAATATATGTATATCAGGTACATATACGTACATCCGCTTTATTCTTTATGTCGATTTTTTATTTTGTATTAACTCTTTTCAACAGGTTAATAGATTCAATTACCTCACAGATCAAAAGCAATTCTTCCACTCTCAGAAACTTGGCGATAATGAGAAGGTGCTGGTTACTCACATTGAAAGTCCAGTTTCTTTTTATGTCAGAAAGGTACATTTTATTATTATTATTTTGTTTATTTGCTGTTTTAAAAAAAAACATCTGGTCATATGGTAGTTTGAGTTGTGGGATATTTAATGAAATGTAAGGAGTAGGGGAGACGCAATATGGGTTCTAGAAAATAACTACAGTTAAACCCTCTTATAAAGTATTTTCAAAGGAATGGAAAAAACTTTAACTGGGAAAACCTTATATTACATGTGTTGTTCCAAAGTAACATTTTTTTAAAATTTCAGTTTTCAATGGATGGAAAAATCTTCTGTACTAGATCATTAAATGACTCAATTTTTTAGGAAGAGTTTCATTAAGAAGGAGAATTTCATGTGGGTAAACTCGGGGTTGTCATATGATTACAAATATATTTTTGATTTTCAGAGTCATCTATCAGAATATTTTGTGCAGTTGACCAATAATTTGGATCTAACATATAAACTATCTGACACTACAGGTGTAATCTACACTCCCAAAGCAGGTAATTGAAATATATGTATATTCATAAAATTAAAATAGAAAACTTTTCTAAATTACAGTAGAACATTATTTGAAATTTTTACCAAAAAGAAGTCTCCAGTAAAAGAGCATTATACAGTGAAACCCGTATTTTACGTCCCCGGATTTAACGTTTTCCCGCCAATTACGTGTTATTATTTCAGTCCTGATGTATTTTAGTACATTTATTACCCGATTTTTACGTTTTTTTCCCGCAATTTACGTCGAAAATATTCAAAATGTGTGATTTACGCACACTTGACAATGAGTCGGCGCAGAAGACACATGTTTATGTGTCGTGCCGTGATTGGTCGGCCGTACGTCGCGAAACGCCGTGATTGGCCGCTCACTTTCAATTTTAGCTATCTGTGCCGTGATTGGATGTGCACATGACAATGCGCCGGCGCAGTTGTCACATTTGTGGCGTTCAAAACGAAACTTTTAAATGTATATATACAATTGAAAAAGAATTAGAGAAAAATAAATTAAACAAACTAATCTACATAATTTTTTCAATAATATATGAAATATTTTTTCAATACAAAAAATTCAACAAATATGATTTTTTAATAAAAAAAAATTATATGTTTTTTTTCAATACTCAACTAATCTACCTACATGATTTTTTTTTTATAAAAATAAAATATGTATTGTTTTTTAAACCAAAAAATTAACAAAGATTATTTTTAAAAAAAAAATTGTTTTTTTTCATTTCCCCCGATTTACATTTTCCCTCCATTTAAGTTTTTTTTTTCAGTCCCTTGAAAAACGTAAAATAGGGGTTTTACTGTAATTCGTAATTCAAAATTTACTTTGGTTCATTCACGAAAACTTGTCTGTGTAATTTGAAGAAATTCAATTTGCATGATAATAAATTTCATAAATTTGAAATCTGACACACACAAGCCTGTCATGGCTGTGAAATGCAATAATATTTAGATTTACGTGATTATACATCCTACTTATTTGTATAATTATTTCGTAATTTTGATTCCAACTGGCCTGCTGTGCTGGTAATTGGCCACGATTTTTCCATTTATAACTTGGTTATACCTGTTATTACAGATTTACTTTGAATACTTGTATTTTTACAGTCAGCCGCACTGGTAATCGACCACAAATTTTCAATTTATGCATTATAATTACTAATTATTTATGTAATACAAATTTACATCAGATATCAGAATTTGACCAACCGGTGGCAACGGTAATCAGCTGCGAAATTTTGAATTACGTGGAATGTGCCATATTATGAATTTAATTATTTACATGAATTTGACAGGCCGGCCGCAGAGCTCGGCATTTCGGCAAAATAATATTTTTCTTTAAATTTCAAATCACACGGGGAATTCATGGTGGTGTTCAAATGAAAGAGGTTCCACTGTATTACCTTACCTTGTAATTGCTAACTACATTGGGGAAGTTTTATGGGTTACGTTGCCCACTAACTTGTTAATTTGATTATTTTCAGGAATGTGTGTGGCGTGCTATGTGGACAACATGTGGTGGAGGGCCAGGGTGATTGACGTGACTAAGCAGAAGAACCTGGAGGTGAAGCTGGTGGATTCTGGCCGTAAAGCCTTTGTTCCCTGCTCCAACATTCGAGTGCTTCAGCTTAAATTTATTAAGATTGATCAGTTGGTAAGTTTTCCACTACATTTGTTCAAAAGAAAAGGTGGATTTTGAATTTTCTCGGGCTGTGTACATTCGATTATCGATTTTGTTTTTGTTATGTTGGTACACATATGTTTATCATATGTTAGCATTATCAGCCATTTTGGATTAGTGGTTTGTTTTTGACAACTGGAAAGGTTAGTCACGTTTTTGTGTGTTCTTCGATTTTTTACTTTTGAAAAAAAATGGATCAAAGAATATGTATTAAATTTTGCGTTAAAGATGGAGAAAAGTGCTCCAACGCACTTAAAATGTTGACTGTGGCATTGGGCGAGTCTACTTGGTCTCAAAAAAGTGTTTATAAGTGGTACAAGCGCTTTACAGAAGGCCGAGAAGATGTTAATGACGATGAGCGTCCTGGAGCTGCAACCACGTCAACAAACGAAGAAAACATCGAAACAGTGAAGAAAATGGTTTTGGAAAATCGTCGAAACACTATTGGGAAGTTGCAGAGGATGGATGTTGACATATCAATCGGCTCATGCCATGCAATTTCCTCGGATGTTTTGGGCATGAAACGTGTGGCAGCGAAGTTTGTTCCGAAATTGCTAAATTTTGAGCAAAAGCAACGTCGCATTAGTATCGCTTAGGAGTTGTTGAATGACGTCAACGACGATCCAGATTTGCTCAAAAGGGTCATAACTGGTGATGAAACGTGGGTATATGGTTATGACGTCGAAACCAAGGCCCAATCATCCCAATGGAAGCGGCCAGAAGAGCCAAGACCGAAAAAAGCATGCCAAGTTCGATCAAATGTGAAGGTTTTGCTCACTGTTTTCTTCGATTACAATGGCGTGGTGCATCATGAGTTCTTGCCAACAGGTCGTACGGTTAATAAGGAATACTACAAGGAAGTTATGCAACGTTTGCGTGAAGCAATACGGCTCAAACGATCGGAATTGTGGAAAAACAAATCGTGGATTTTGCATCACGATAATGCACCAGCTCATACATCAATGCTTGTTCGTGATTATTTGGCCAAAAACAACACCGTAATTATGGCTCAACCACCGTATTCACCAGATTTGGCTCCCTGCGACTTTTTCCTATTCCCGAAACTGAAGAGACCAATGAAAGGAAAGCGTTTTGCCACAATTGATGAGATAAAGTCAGAATCGAAGAACGAGCTGATGGCCATACCGATAAGCGCATTCCAGAAGTGCTTCTAGGATTGGAAGAAGCGCTGGCATAAGTGCATTTTATCTAAGGGGGATTAATTTGAAGGGGAGAAAATGGATATTGATGAATAAATAAATACTTTTGGAAAAAATTCGAAATTCACCTTTTCTTTTGAACAAACCTCGTACATTCTCTTTTAATAAAAAACTTGCAGATTAAAGTAAATACATACATAAACATGCTAAAAAAAAAGAGAACCATGGAAAGGCTGCAGGTGCAATACAATAATGCGTACCGTATGATATTCTGACTTTCGAGGCACTGCAGTGGCTCTATGTTCGCGGAAGGGCAAGTTCCCGTGTTTGAAGCCTTAATAAGAACCAGAGTGGCAAGAATGAGGAATAGGATTATCATCAACTCCAAAAATGTCCTCGTCGTGGAATCGAAGTAAATTAGACTAAGATATTGGCCCCAATGGTCTTCAAATATTTATTGTTCAATTATTTCTGTTTTTTTACTACCTGCTTTATTATTTTTAATTTTTATTTTGTTTTCTATTATTGTTTATGATATTACTTGTATATAATGTAGTCATTAAAGACATTCAAAAGTGCTGTAAAAAACTGGATAAAAACCAAAGACCCTTTCCTGTTATAATAGTATATTTTCCCCAATTTTCTTTTTCTTATTTAACTTTTTAAAAATTATTTCACCTGTCTTCAATATCCACGTATTTACACAAATATGGTTTTTACTCGCAACAAAAAAAATTATTAAAATAAAGAAGCAAAGTTATTATATTTTATTTTATCTTATTTTCTATTACAATCCATACTGTTATTTCCTCAGAACCTATTGTAAAAAAATCTTTTAATTTATAAAAGTTAAATATATAAGTATAAAAAAATATTGATTCCATAAAAATTAATTTTTTGACTGCCAATAACTAATACACAAGTATACCCACACTGACCCCGCTTATGTGGGATTTTTTGTTACATATACAATATACATAATTTTATACATGTTAAAAAAAGAAAAGCCTTTTTGTTAACTACATTGATGTAGTTTATTATTTTCGTTTTTTTTTTTTGCTATAATGAAATATAAAAAAAAAACTTGTTTTATATATAACCTTTGTATGTTTATATATGTAACAAAAAATTTATTAATAAATAAATAACTGTCCATTCTCTGCGTCAAAGCCTCACAAGCTCTAAACTGTTATCCGTGTAACAATCTACCGAATCATAGATTTCGTGAATACATTTACAAGAATTTGACTGCTGGTGTGGAGGGCTGTTAATATGTTTTATGCTACTGTACACCTAATATTGGAGAATCAACTGCAGTGTATGGCACTTGCGGCCCCACTAAACGTTATGTTGAAATGCCATTTTACGTCCCATTGTGTATTACATTAATAAAAAATCACTTTTTTTATATGTAAACTTAGAAAGTGCCATTCTGAATTTTTTTGTACAATTCTTTTGTTTTTGTCATTTTCAGGCCACCCACTGCATATTGGGGGACATCAAACCCTGCGGTACCAATTGGATGCCCGAAGCCACTGCTTTTATGAAATCATTTTTAAAAAATGATCCCGTTTGTGAAATAAAACATTGTGTAATTGAAACAAAACACGTGGGTATCAATGTTAGACAGAGACGACATAGTCCCGTAAATCGTGTTCTATTGTATCTTACCACTGAAGATGGGAGTAAAGTCTGTTTGAACCACGAACTGGTCAATAATGACTTGGCAGTCAGGTAACTACCCAAAATGCGTTTAGAATCTTATAATGTCAAGGTCATAATTATGCAACTTAAAACCTCCCAAATTAGAATGCTGGATAAAAGCAGGAACTAATTAACAATGTCTTCCAAAATTTCTACTCAATATTTGAAACAGTTTTTATTATGTATGTGGTTTGAATAAAAACTATTAATATATGTACATAAATTGATGTATGTTCTGTTTCAGTACCCAGTCACCAACACAAATACTGACCAAGCAAGTGAACATTGTGAAACCGCATGTTTCTAATATGAAGACTGATAAATATGCAGAAGCGACTCTCAGTGGACCCTTGAAGTTGGAAGTTCAAATTCTATCAGCGCTCACTCCCTCGGATGTTTATATTTCTATTAATTCTGAGGAGGAAGGTCTCCGCAATCTATACAAGGAAATGCAAATTTTTTATGCCGATTCGCAGCCGGATGAAAGCATTGTTTGGAAACAAGGCGACAAGTGTGCCGTCTTGCCAATCAACGAGAAGTGGAGTCGGGCTATTGTGGAGTCTGTGGACAATAACTCCAAAATGGTGAAAGTATTCCTGAAAGATCGTGCGCGCTTGGCTGAGACTACTGAAGACAACTTGAGACCGCTGGGACAAAACTTTATGAAAGTACGAGATGGCGCCCTGAAGTGCCATCTCAGTGGAATCATTCCCGCCTCGGGAGACAAGTGGCCGATGTTAACCTGTGAAACTCTGCAAGACATTTGCAAACAGTATCATAAATTTTACATAACTAAAGATGGTGAAATTAGTAATAAAAGCTTGCCAATAGAACTGTGGGTGTACCACACAATTCCAGGAGGGGCACTCACTCCCACCATCAAAGAATGGAGGAAAGTAAATAGCCGGATTCTGGAGGAAGGTCTGGCCGTCCCCGACAGAATCTTCAAACCTAAACCTTCTTCCGTAGAGGTTCCCAGCACTTCAAATGCTATTACTCAGCAGCTGGAAAGTATAAGCCTGGATGGCACCCCATACACCTTAAACCTGGGCGAACAGAACAGTACTCCCATTAGATATGAGGACTGGCTCCCAGCTGAACCGCTCAAATCCAAACAGTTTATGGCTGTGGGCACATATGTGGAAGAAGATCTCCGCATATACCTGTATGATATGGAACAAAGTACTGCCACCATGGAGCTCTTGAGTAGAACTCTCACATCCCATTTCACCAATTCCAAACCCAAACCACATGACATGTTTTGGGTTCCTGGCCAAATATGCATCACTAAATATGACTTGGATCAAAAATATTACCGGGCAAAAGTTTTGTCCATTTCGGAACACCATAACAAAGCTGAGGTATTGTTTGTGGATTACGGAAACAAGCAAGATTGTCCCATCTCCTCTCTCAGGAAGGATGTGGTTTGTCACCACATTCCCGTCCAGGCACAGGTGTGCAAGTTGTATAATGTCAAACCAGTGGAAGGCGATGTCTGGGAAACCAAAATTGGCGATTTTGTCCATCAAAATGTTGTGGAGAAAGAATGCCAAATAACTGTCATGGGGGAGGCAATAAACGGAATAATACCCATAGCACTGAAGCTTGGGCGATTGCATGACCTGAGTGAACTATTGCTCTCCTTTAAATATGCAGTTCCACATGACATTACCCAGACACTCACTCAACCAAAGCCGCAAGACCCCACAGATCCAGACGTCATTGAAGTGGAAGCCACTGATGATCTACCCAAGTTCCTGCAATTTGGAGATGAGAAACTGAATTGGAACCAAATGATTGAATTACAAAAGGCATCTAATCCTCAATAAATAGACTTATATATGGTGATACACACGACATTACCCAGACGCAATACACTACCTCAACCAAAGCCTGGAGATGATGGAGTGATCCAAATGTGATCTTTGGTTTTTTCCACATTGTTCTTTCTCATTTTATTGAATGTGCAGTTCAAAATGACATCAAATCTAAAGCTTCCAGCTAGATATGCCACATAACAAATAATTGATACTTTCTTTATAATATTATATGGGTTACTTACGAAGGGAAAGTAAATTCCCATTTCAAGACAAGGGGTCAAACTGAAAAATTAACCTGTTAATATGTTTTCTTAAATTCTTAAGATGTTTAAAATAATATTTTCTCTGATATGTTCATTCCTATTGTTATAAAATATGTATGCTAGATTTATGTTGGAGAGCCACTATACTAACTGGATTGTATCATTCCTGTTTATGGATTTAATTTAATTTCATTATGGGTAGCTATATTAATATGGTGTCATCATTTCCTACATAGATTTGTATGTCCATATCAAATTAACCCAACTTAATTGTGTACTTCATTTTACATATTCTCTTATTTGATGTAATATAGAAAACCTTGAGGAAAGGGTTCAGGTAACAATGATTTATTGATTGTATTATACTTCTTACATCAGTACATCTTTATTATAACCACCTGATTATTTTTACGTCTTTAAGTTTCAATAAAATGTATTTTTTAATTGAGTCTTTTAATTGGATTTTTTTTATCTATGTTAGCAGTTTGTCACCCCATTTTGCTAAAGTGTACTGATTAAAAAAATAAGTATTTTATGTAATTGCTGTTCTATCAAATTTTGAGGACCCCCTCCCCTGTCCAGGACAGATTTTGGCAATGAACACAACTTCAAGGTACGGCCAGTTGTGTGAATTCCATTTCCAAGAGGCAAATTGAACACCAGCTGTTAACCGTTTTGGTGCTATGGTTATTTTGCATGTATATAAATTGCTATAAATACTTTATGGTTTAAATATTAAAAAAAAAGTATGGTATTCCAATAAAGCTGATGACAAATATCAATCAATTTTAATGATTTTTTTTTAAATTGTACAAGTAAATAATTAAATTTTACGAATATTATAGTTCTAATTAAAAAAAACTACCCATTTACAACTACAAAAAATAATAAAAAATACAAAAATATAAAATTTCGCTTCACAATTGCATTTTCCCGCGCAAAGTCCATATAGTCCCTTTTTACAGCGAGCGATATGAGATTAGATCACCTTATCTCATTTGCTTTGCTGCACACATTCATTTATGGGAACAAAGGTCTCGTCGTCTGTATTACCGCTGTCATTTGATACATTACGATCATCCGCAATAGAACTAACTTCCGACATGGTGAAAAATATCAATTCACTCAAACAATAAATAAATACAGTTATCAAGACACGCGCCAACCGCAATATACCACATTCAAATTGAACACATGCTCTCCCGAGGACGACAAAGGCACACTGAAAATTGCAGTGCTATAGCGCTGTCGCAATTGTAATTAAAGCTTGCACCGTGATGGCGCTGGGCCACACTATTGGTTAGATGCAATTCTGCAATCCACATAAATATAAATCCAGGTTGTGAGTATTGGTTGAATGGGATACATCAGATTATAATTTTTCTTATATTATTTTACCTCTTCAAGCTCTTGTGCTCCCGGCAGATTCTTCATAAATATGTTTTTATTGAGAGGTCTAGAAAATGAAATAATCATTTCATTTCGGCAACCCGGGTTATTGGCATAAAAATTAAACATTTACATGTACTTTACCCGTCTCACTAGACGATGTCTGTTCTGAGACGGGTATTTCGATTTTGCATATCATATTATGTGCTCTTGGTTTTTATTGTATTTTACATCAAATCTACCAAGTGAGGTTTCAATAACAAATAAAAATTAATTACCACTTGAACATTTTGTGCTCCTGGTACAAATGCTGAAATTACAAAAAATCAATAAAGCACAAAAGGTTGCTTGAAATGGCTTTAGCTATGTTGAGTAGTCAGTACCCATGTTTTTCCTGCATTGATGCATATTATATCATATGCATAAATATGTAACTCAAATGATGAGCTCTGTCTGAAATTATGAAATTTGAACACATTTTTCTCTCTGAAATTTCTAGGTCCACACATTTCAATAAAAAATTTCAGCTCCCCTTTATCAAGAGCTTAATGGCTTTGAAATATCCCCAACTAATCAAAAAAACAAGAGGTTGTTCCATATTTTTCAATTGTTTAATAAGAAAAAATTTGTTGATACATGGCACGGCGCGGCAAAGCTAGAAATAAAAGATAATTTTGTTAAAAATATTTATTGGTGAAAATGATTTACACATTTAAGGAAAAAAGTGGTGTATTTATCGTTGCGTGCTCTTTGCTATCTGCTCCTTCAGAACGAGAATACTGGTCCTCTGCTCCGGGGGCAGCATGGCGATCTGCTCATCGGACAGCTGCAGGACTTGCATGATCAAGGCGGCCTGGAAATTACAAAAAATATATGAACAAGTCTTATTTTTCTGAAAGAAGTACATGATTACAATCAATCAAAAATATAACTACAAATTTGCGTGGCCGTATCGACATGCTCTCGATCGCTCTGTGTAATGTCTCTTAACCTTTTTACGTGAATACCGCACGAGTCCCAATAACTTCCCGCTAACCGGAGCCAGTGAGACTATGGCATCCTCAATTGGGGTATGTTGTGAGGCCAAAGAGAATGGGGGAGGGTAGGAGATGGGAGAGAGAAAATACCTGGCTATTCAGATCTGATCACCAAACATGGCTAAAGCCATCTCAAGCAACGTTTCGATTCTGAATGGTGGTCTTTCACCAGGGAGGTACTGAGAGTATCTACCACTCTGGAATGTGCCACAAATATAGTATACATATTTTTATAAGAATTGAATGTGAAATAACACAATTCAAAATTTGCTTGCACATGTGGGGTTTAGAGCCTGCGGCCTGCGACCTTCAGATTTGTAGTTGAGGACCTTAACCCTTGGCATTTCTTCCCTTCGACATTTCCTTTAGCTTGATGACATTCCCCAAATTGAGGATGCGATAGTCCCACTGGGTCCTCCTGGCAGTTGGAACTCTTTAACATCAAAACCGTCCCATATAAATCGTCGCTCATAACACAAACAGGCGTATCTCATATATAGCAACTTTCCAGGAAAACCAAAAAAGCTTTCTTATACAAAAAGAATTCTTATAGATTTTATTGTGTTTCGCTAATGAGGTTTTAATTATCCATTTTTTCTTATCCCATTAGCGAAACGTGTAATAAAACGTATAAGAGATAGAGATTTCGATAAAAATGGCACTTTCGCCCATGTCATTTATTTAATTCAGAATTGACCTATTATTTTTTGTCAAGTCACAAAATTTTGTTTGTATTTCGCGACAGAAAGGTTCGTCATTAGTCGAGCGACGCAGCGCCACGGTGGTTATTTGAATCATTCTTTTGTGTTCCCTTCGGCGAATAAACGAGACGTTCGTAAATTTCCGTCTTTAATCGAGCGAACGCAGCGCCACGGTGGTTATTTGAACTATTCTCCATTTGCGTTGAGATTCAGAGTTTGTTTTCCGAATAAAATTTACATAAACATTTACATTTTTACCTATCCATAACATTGCAAATGAAACCTCTTGTTTTAAAAAAGAAATAAAATGTTTATTAAATAGAACTGAGTTGCTCACAGTAAATCAGAAAATCTTGCATTTTACCCGAAATTGGTTTTTTCGCAAACGCATTGGCCCAATACGTTGGCCCTTCACGTTGATACAGCTTAAAGAATGTTGACAAAAAAAAAGTATTGATAAATGCTCTTGGTGATTTAGTACATCATATGTAATTATAGTATAATTTGTCAAAGTGCATCGTTTGAAAGGAGGATCTGTTGGTATAAGAAGCAATGAGATATTTACCTTCTCCTGATCGGAAGCACCAGTCGGGATTCCAGTGATGGGAGGGCGCAGATTTGGCTGAGGGGCAGCTGGGGCAGGAACTGAAATTATATTATTACAGACATGAACATAAATATGTATACACTAAATTTTGTTTTAACACGCGGGGATACATTCCACAGAATATGTACCATGTAAAAAAATACAGTTCAACGCGTATTGGAAAATTCTAATAAGAACGGATATTTTCAATATGTTTTGTGGACAGTGATATTTCAAAATTGTGTTAAAAAAAACTGAAAAAACAGAATTGACTATAGAAATACAAAAGCATATGTACATAATAAAAAATTGAAAAAGCAGCCAAGGAGAAGTTATCGTTAGGGACCTGAATTTTTTGGGAGAATTGATTTTATTTTTCAGTGAGTTTTGTGTTATTTTTAACGAAATTGGATTTAAAATTATTTTTTCATAGAAATTTTTGGGAAAAGCGCAACAAAATATTATGTTCCCTTTTTTGGTATTTTGCAGTAAAAGTCTCATAAACTTTGAATGGAAAAAAAAATGCCACGGCGTTTTAGAAGTGAAGTAAGTTAGTTGCGTTACATTTCGTGGAATATTTGTTGTCAAATCCATATACCTAAACAAATAATTATTTTGAATGTACAATATTACTTTTTTATGAACGGCAGTAAAAATACGAAAATTTGGATTATTTGTCGAAAAATTGCGAATTTGACCTTATTCACGTGAAAATGACAAAATTCAAGTTTTTCGTATAAAAAATCATGTTTTTTTTTTATATATTATCTATCTCCACACAGGAGGCCCTGATTAAAATGCGTTATCACAAACACGTAATTTTCAGGTTTCTCTAGTAATTGTATATTATTCGGTAACTGGATAAAATAGAACAGTGACAAAACAGAACATGATAAAATAATAGGTTAGGTTTGTTTGGTTTTTATCTTCACTTTTCGTCAATGTTCTGTTTTGTCATTGTTTTATTTAGCTCTGATGAAGCCTAAATACAAGAGAAACCCGGTTGTTGTTTAAAATATTAATAAATAATTGTTTAAACAAAGTTGTTGCACGGGATGTTATTTAAGTTGGGCAAACCTGGAAGCTTTGTCTGGCGAGGGTCTGAAGGTCTCTGGCGAGGATCCGTTGGGAAGGGAACTCCCATGGTCTGGCGAGGGTCACGATTGAAACTGGAAATATGGAATATATAGGTTAGAAAACATAAAAAAAGCATCAAACCTAACTGCAAAGGTTTACATAGACCACTTAACAGATCTGATAATCCTTAGAAGAATAATCTATTCCGATTTTAAAGAAAACTGGTGTATAGCCACTTGTTTAGTATCATAGCAAGATCATTTCATTTTTATTATTAGTACTTTTCATTTTAATGTTATTCTTAGATTAACCATTTTAATTTAGTTTAGCATATGACTGCACCTTCATAGTAAAATTAACTTGGGTTATTAATTGATATTAAATTTTGTTGTGTTGTACTTTTCTATGGATTCAAGTGTCACCTTATAAATAACCTGAACACAACAATTCCTTCTTCTCTCACAATTTACAGTAATAACATACCGTCACTAACTTACCTAAAGAGATTAAAGCCTCACTAGAACATTAAAAAATATATTAAGTGTTGACAACTAAGTGTTTCTATCTAATGAGTTAACAAACCCATATGCTACACCATCCATCATCACAAGTCCAGGATTTACAACCTTGGGTCAAATCAAGGACTTTGGAGCAGACACTAATTTACATGGGACCTTTGGACTCCTAGGCCTCAGACAGTTCAATGAAATTGATTATCTGCTCAAGGAAGAATTTCGATATTTGAAAATGTTTGATCAATTTTACCAGAAGTATGGAAAAATTGGGCTTACATCAGGCGCACAAACACTCCTGCAATGCTTCTATGGGTTTATCTCTCCGGTGGTGTAGGGTGCAATGTCAAAGACACAGTTCTGGCGGAATCATTTGTAGCCATCTACGTTTGATGGATAGTTTAAAATTGATTATCAGGTGAACATGGCATATGATTACCTGTCTTCTCAGCGCGTTTATGACATTGTTACTTATGTACACCTTAAAAACACTATAAATTTTGGAACACACATAATAATTTAATTTGTTTGTGCAACAACAAACTAAATATGTTTCTTTTGGAAGTCTAGTGAATGATACAATACAAGAAAACAATTAAACTTTTATAAAATTAAGTACCATGACAAAAATCGTTAAATATTGAAATTGGTATACATATATGTATGTACATATTTGTTAATGTTTTTGTGGAAACTGTAAGCTGAGGATAATGAACAAGTGAATGTATGGAGCAAGAAATAAAATGAATGCAAAGCTAAAAAATATAAGCTCACTAAAATGTTAACTCAATGTAAACAAACTTACTTTTCAATAATCTCCATTGGAATGCTATTAAAAATATAATTAATAAATTAATTAAAAATTACTTTGTATTCACCACTTTATTAATATATACATATCAACATGTTTCGAAAGCGATGCTTTCCTAATCAGAAATGTACAGAATACAAATAATACAAAAGTATTCTAAAATATAATAATTAATTATCTAATAATGAAAATTTTTGAGATAAAATGTGGAATTTTCTTGAAAAAATCGAAAATGCAATATACATACAAAATTCAAATGCTGATTGCATATACATACTTATTTTGATTGCCTATATTGACTCAAATCCTTCTAGCTTTCCTTTCACACACAGATTTAAGAGTTTCATAGAATAGACCGGTCAGTGACTGAGTTGGCATCGCGTTTGGGTCCCACCCAGGTGTTGTGAGTTCAATTCCTCCATCACTACACAAACAACATCTTCTGCTTAGTGTGATGGTAGTAGGATTTTTTCAAATAATATCAGATTATTCGTAACCTGGGAATGTTTGTCTTTCTTTGTAAGTAAAAAAAAAATAGCGGAAATCAGAATCCACGTACATAGTGGACCAAGCAGGTACAACACATTCTGGACATTAATTCCTTAGTACATAACCTAATTTGACTACTCGGATTCTATGTATTAACTATCAATGCATGTTGTAAAAATACAAAAAAAAGTATATAATGCTGAAGAAATTGAGAAATTTTCACTAATATGTAATGTGACAAAGCAAAGACAAGACTCTATTTTACAAAGGCGCATGTTAAACAATGGTTATCAAAATTTTCCTTACTCGTTAGTGGGCGGAGGGAGACTTCTCATGTCCTGGTCCATGTTGACTGGAGGAGCCCTGGGAGGGATCCTTGGCTCCAGAGAACGGAGGTCCACATCTTGCACCCCAACCGCTAGGTAAAGATTACAGTTACAAGATGAAATAAACAGTTACAAAATTTAATTTATGGAAATAACTTATTGAAGCTTATAAACCTCATTGAAGAAGATAATATGTATTAACAAATCTCAAATGAAAAATATGAAACAGAAAAAGACAAGTTTTAATCTATTATGCTAATAAATTGAATATTCTTTCTAGACTTGCAGAAAAGTCGATAGATGTACCATATAAATAAAAATCGGATAGGTATATCCGAAACACTGCAAACATTGCAAATATAATTGGGTAGAAAGAACTTTGCAATCATACAAAAATATAGCAGCAGCGTGTGAATTAATTGAGGATAATATTGGTAAGCCTTAGATTTGAAGTATGATATCGATAAAAATTACAAGATAATAAGGTCTCATTAGCTCAGTGGCTAGAGTGTTGCCCCGGTACAGACAGTGGTCCTGGGTTCGATTGCCAGATGCGACTGATACCTTTGTCTTTTTCTGTTTCATATTTTTCATTTGAGATATGTTAATATTACCTTCTTCAATGATTAGTTATGAAATTATTATGAAAGGTCATTCGCAGAACTAACACCATTGATTCTTTCAGTATGTGTATCGGACGTCACCTCCTCTCCATAGTCCATATCGCGCTAACAAGTTAAGTTTGCGTTTACTTTAAGAGACAAATCCGTAATGCAAAAGCGAAAGACAACGAAAACTGTTAAATTTTATTTTTTATTTTTACAGTTCCTCCACACAGGAGGCCCTGAGGAAAATAATTTTGCTCAAGGCCTATGTCATCTTTGGGGATGGTGTGTGGAGGATGTAAATGTGATGTTTATGACTGATTTGATTTGCGTTAGTTAACGCAAAAGATACAGACTAGGCCCACAGGTGGCGAAACAAGTGATGGAGAGTCGTATTAAATCTGACAGCGTTCAGGTGAAATATGTTAAATAGCGGAAATTATACTACATTCATCACAGTTTTAAGGTATTTCACTAATCACCGATTCATTTCTTTGAAATGTTAACAAAACCTGACTTTTTGGTCAGGGAGTGTGCTTCAGCGCCTAAAGCTCCCCCTTGGATGCGCCAATGTGTGGCAGTACTGTGTTTGATGTAACTCTAGTTGCAGAACAAATTAAATATAAAATTATTACCTTGAAATGACGGTTGAACAGGTTGCGGCAACGGGGGTGGTACAGAGGTGGGGGTAGCAATGTTGGGTGGGGGTTGACTGACGCTGACTGCCCCCAAGCCCGCCCCCCCGATGGTGAGAGGGCCCGTCAAGGTGCTCGGGGGCTTGTCCCCATGCAGGTTGGTGGAAGGAATCGGCGTTATGGGGTGCAGCATGGTCTGGAATAAGCAATTAACACAAGACAGTCTTTACATGTCAATAGGTAATATTAAATTAAACATGAGTTTGAATGGTGAAATTTCAGTATGATCGACAGCCATTTTGGTGATTTAGAGGTTGTAAACACGTACCACAAAGTAGATAATACATACATTATTCTCAGATCTATAAAGAGGATTGTCAAGTAAATAGATTACAAATTTCATAAAACAGTTATTCAAGTGAAATAATAATATTAAAAAAAATTGTTTGTAAAGTAATTTTTTCAGGAATGGTAAAAATTTTTGTTGTTTAAAACCAGTAAATTAGTTTATAAAACCACTGTACCATGCCACTTAAATTATTTTACTATTAAAAGGCCCACCATAATTACCAATTAATGAACAAGTGTAATTCCTGTGAGATGCCAAAGCGCACTATGGAGCTAATTCGGAATGGTCATATTCTCAGGGGATTTTGAGCCTTAAATATGTCCGTACAATACCCAAATAAATTTTATTCAATTGGCAAATGACTAATACGACATTTAAAATATTCTCGCATTAAGTTTATTGCACGTGCCAAGTGAAAAAAAAGCATAAAATATTAATTTTTTGAAGAAAATTTCTTCTGTAAGGGTTTCACTTTGTGATGTCATTATTTTAATCAAAAGAATAAATAACTTAGTTTACATCACTTTATTTATATACAATCAACATGTTTCATGAACAATGTTCACATCATCAGGATTAGTTGTATACTAAACTTAAAAATCAAATATAGATCACATATTGTTGGGAAGGGTAGAAAGAAGGGGAATGGGTAAGAGTGGGGGAAGGTTATTACAATTAGGGATTTCAAAGATCTTTGAAATCCCTAATTGTATATGATCTAACAATATGTGATCTATATTTGATTTTTAAGTTTAGTATACAACTAATCCTAAGTTATTTATTCTTTTGCATAAAATATATCCAATTTTCAGTCATATTAATGAAGTTATTTATAGGAAAACCTCGATTTTTTTTATTATTTAGTTTAACATAAGTTCAAGTGGAAGTAGAAATAGTAAGAGAAATTAGATGATCGAGTTATCAAAATATCAACTGTAATATTTCAATTCAGCACAAACCCAGTTTTATGAATGAAAATACAAATGGCCGCTGCGCATCTGTTTTGTATGAACACGGCAGACACATTGTGCGCATCCCGTCACTGCTCGGTCAACGGATTAGATGAATATAAAAAAAAAACAATGTTTATTTACAAAAACGCAACGACAAATTATTAAACATAGTTTTCTCCACTGTAAAAATCATATTGGTATTTTAAATATTTTGTAAAATATACAATGGAACGGTAACAAAAAAGTAATATTTCTGATTAGATTTTGATAAATGCTAAGCCTACGTAAATTTATAAAATATTTGACAAATATTTTTCTATTTAAAAACATCATGTTTATCGTATTGCGTAATAATACTATCATTATTTTGAATTATTAAATAATAACTCTCCGACGTCCCTCTCCCCCTTAAGCGAATTTCACTGTAAATTTGTAAAGCAAATTGAATATGCTTAGTGTAAGGCAATGCTCTGTTTATAATACAAACCCTTATATAATTTATTAATTAGGTTAAATACGTATATTATAATAATTAACATTATAATCATTTATGTAAGACGCATACAGAATACAGCACCATGTTCTTTTCACGAAAAAAATGTTAATTAAAATGAATAGATTACCACAGCTGTAGCAGGGTCAATGATTCGCATCACAACTTGAGCTTGGAGAAGAGCATAGGCCAGTTGAGGGTTTTGGAGAAGCATGTGTCTTGCTTCACTCGGGTTGTTCTGCAAAGCATAAAAAATGTATTAAAATCATGTAACGCCCCTAAACACAAGCGATCGAAATTCAGTCGGCCTTTAGATATATTTGGTCCTGGATGGCTGTGCCTACCGGACAGTTTGCCAAATTCAGTCAGTCTTCAGATATATTTGGTCCTGGATTGCTGTGCCTACCGGACAGTTTGCCAAATTCAGTCGGTCTTTAGATATATTTGGTACTGGATGGCTGTGCCTACCGGACAGTTTGCCAAATTCAGTCAGTCTTCAGATATATTTGGTCCTGGATTGCTGTGCCTACCGGACAGTTTGCCAAATTCAGTCAGTCTTCAGATATATTTGGTCCTGGATTGCTGTGCCTACCGGACAGTTTGCCAAATTCAGTCGGTCTTTAGATATATTTGGTACTGGATGGCTGTGCCTACCAGACAGTTTGCCAAATTCAGTCAGTCTTGTTTCAAATTCTTGGTCAATGTTTCTGTCTTCACGCAACATTAAACTCTATGCACTGGTGGTAGATGCTACAATTTTTGGTTATTATTGCGATTGAATGATATAGTTTTTAATTTGTACTTACAAACTGCATACATATACCCTTTTTAAAAACTCAATTGCCATCTTAAAAAGTAGTTCTAAAACATTCCTTTACCTCAGTGGGAATTTAAAAATGAATCAATTCATTATGCACGGAAGCTAACGCAGTTGTCGTACGGGATGCACCCGGCTGACTTAACCCTTTCTCACCCAATTTAATTTCTTTAAAAAAATATATTTAATGTTGGATTGTGTGTAGTGGAATTATTAGCAATTTTTTGGTATATTTAAATTATTTTTTTTACTTATTGTTTAGGAAATATTCAATGTCATTTTAAAATTACTGTGGCTCTGACTAGTAAATAATTAATTAGTATGTAGACAAATGAAACATTTTTATTACCTTATAAACTATTTTTATTTACATATACATTGATAAACTTTGGGACGATAAAAACATATATAATATATACTTTTTGTTTAGAATTTGCTTGTAATATGTAAGAACGTACATTATTCTTTAAATAAAAATAATAAAACAAATGAAGTAACAATAAATACATTGTGTGTTTTACGGTAGTAGAGAAGTCGAATCACAGAATTCCAAAAGGAGCGAACATCGGTTTTTGTTTATGATATAAAGTGTGTACGCAGCGCATCCAACCAAACGAAAAAAACTTGTGTTGCTAGGGAAAGATCACTAAATCATTTAAAAAAAGCCGCAAATGAATACGGTTATAACTTACTATGTAAATAATTCTCAAAGTTCGTGTATTTTTTAAATTACTCTGGGTGAGATAGGGTTAAGCGTTTATTCCGTAGAATTTGAAAAACAAATCTATTATTGAGGGCCGTTAATACTTGACTGAATATGCCAGGTCGTTTTAAAAGTTACCTGAATGCACAATTTCATTTGCTTCATGAGTTCAAACATTTGCTCCGGAGGTAGAGAAGCCACAGCCTTACTGATGGCTTCGGGAGCTTTTTCTGGCGCCACTGCATCTCCATAGGGGTTTTCAATCTAAAATACAAATAAAATTAAACTGAGTTTTGTAATTTATTCATTACTTTAATTAATTTCAACAATGGTTCAAATAGAGCCCCTTCGCACTTGTCGTGTGTCGTGATGATAAAGAATCCTCTGCCCAGTAGCTGAAGTTGTTTGTATGGAGCTGTTCACATTTATATTACACAATTAAGAGTCATCCACGACAAGTTTTGTCGGCTGGATTGTGTTAGTGCAGAGCTCCCGATTAAAAAAACGTATTGTTACTCGCAGGCTCATAAGTTTGTATGGACACTTGTCGACCGACGTGCGCCCCACTCCACCCCGCAGGCCACGGCCTCTCTTCCAGGCGCAGGGAGTGTGGTGGTTATTGTTTGTAAATTGCATTAATTTGTGAATTTTATTTTGTTAATTATTATTTAAATTTATAAGTAACATGGAGAAGGAAATAAAACAAAAATAAATAAAAGAGAAAATTGTGCTTCGGGATAAAATGACCGAATTTTATAAAAATAATACCTCAAAGTTATGGGCTTGGCAAGTAACTTGCTGTCGATTCGTGCTCAATTTTGAGAAATTGGAAGAAAAACAAGATCCTCCTTTTTAAATGGGTACTGCACAAGAGTCCCGACTACTCCCAATCGTCTGGAGTCAGTGAGACTATGGCATCCCCAATTGGGATATATTTTGAGGCTAAAGGTAGTGGGGAGGGGAAGGAGATGGAGAAGATAAAGATGGGTAAGTACCGAGCTATTCAGATCTGCTCACCAAACATGGCTAAAGCCATTTCAAACAAAGTTTCGATTCTAAATGGTGGTCTTTCACCGGGGCGATGGTACTGATCTACCTACCACTCTGGAACGTGCCGCAAATGAACCATACGTTATTTTAATTGAAAAAATTGTGAAATAACACAAATTTATCAATAAAATTTACTTGCCACGCAGGTATTTGAATCCGTGACCTCTGGATTCATAGCCGAGAATCGTTGACAGAAGTGTCCAACACATGACTTTTTATCATAGTGTGAACAGAGGCACCCGACACCGATTTTTAATCATAGTGGGAACGGGGCCTTAGATAGCATTATTAACTCCTTCCAAGTTAAATAAATAACTTTTGAAGTGTAAAAATTCAGAATTTGACCTAATGATCCATTGATGACCATTTTTAGAAGACTGTCCATGGGATTGAATTTGCCCATAATTAAGACTTATTGGAATGCATTAGATCTACCAGAATTGGATGGTGCCCAATGGAAAGAGTTCAAATAAATAAGGCTTATTCCTCTGTTGCCCTATACTATCAGAGGTTGCCTATCATCAGAGCAATCCTCATTCTGAAGCCTTTAACTGTGTAGAACTGAATTCGTGCTAGTCACATAGATTTAAAAAGAAGAGTGTGGCATCCTCCTCTACTTCATCTCCTGGATTATCAATTGGAAAATTTTCCATATACATTCCTCATAATGTGAACAATATTAGTAAATATAGGACAGCGAACAATTCTCCCCCTTTCAACACAAGTAACGCTGAGTGAAAAGTTTTGCACCTTAATATTTCCGTAGATGTATATGCATAATTAGATATGACATTAAGCAACCAAAGTGGCTCCGGTCAAGTGGATTCCATTGGGTCTCACAGCTAAATTCAATATTTTTTTCTACTGCCGACCGTCGACAGTTTACCATATACAAATTACGAGCAAATAACTAAATAAAATGCTGGCTTAAGTACTTAAGTATTGCGAGAAGGAAGGTTTGGTTTACATGCAACCACCACTCACAATGAAATAGAAAGCTCTTTGGGTTCGCATTTGAATGTGTCCGACAACTTTATTATGATATACCACTACGAGCGTTTCTATCTCATTCACTCAAAATTAATAAAAAAAGTGTTATGTATTGATAGATGATGAGTATTTACCAGAGGCCCCTGCATCAGCGCTTGCATCTCCATCCTGGACTTTTCTGTACAGGCGTTATCAACTCTCAGAGATCGACCGCCGATTTCATAGCCATTCAAGTTCCTCATGGCGCTCAGGGCAGTCTCCTGGTCTTTATATTCACAGAATCCATAGCCCTTGGGCTTCCCTGACTCCCGGTCAAACACCAGCTTGAAGGATAATACCGGCCCAACTTCGCTGAAGATGTCTTTAAGCTTCTCCTCGGTCGCATCGTAAGGGATGTTACCAACTGAAAATTTAAAAACATTATCGGTCTTAGATATGATGTAAGATTCTGGATTGAATAATAAGAAACATCCTCTAATTTTCAAAAACAGCCACTGGCTTGCAAGTTTATGTTGACTTTATGTAGGTATACAATCGAAAAACAAAAAGACTTAACCTAAAAGAGGGCTAATATTTACATCACCTACTACTTATTATTTACAATTTTATTACCAAAATTACTATTTAAATTAACAAGAATTTCCTGAACAACGTGTACACACACACGTTCGTTCTTTATAAAAGTGAAAAAATACATGATCTTCTAAGAAATGTGAATCGTGATGAAATAAAACATATTTTTTACAACGTACCGAATACAGATCTCATGGATTTATCCATGATACTCTGATCATCATTTTCTTTGTTTTTATCCATATTGTCGATATAAAATTACCACTTTTTCGACAAATTTAATATTTGGGTGATCTCTCCGCGCCGGCGTCAATTCAACTTTCAAGTTATTATGATTTTTCTATGGTAATACTGTCAAAATAATGCTATCTTTACAGATAAATTAATTTAAAAATTGGACGGTAATTTTCGTTTTATCGCAATAAACATATTTTATTCTTCGTGTATTTTAAAAGAAAACTTGTACATTTCGATGAAGGTGATTTTTACTTGAATTTAGAATGATCCAGTGAAAATCAAAAATGCTGCCAGTTATAAGATGATTTGATAGATATGCACCAACCCTACTAACGATATTTAAAAAATCTATATGGCATCCCCGAATATTATCATCTGTCAAAATTTATAGTCATAGACGAAGTATCCAGTATCTATGGACGAAACCGTCAGTCTGACGCAAATAATTTGTTCTTTCATGTTACCTCGTTGAATATTGTTTACATTTATTTTTATTTCGTTTTGATTTATTTATTGTGTCAAATTTAATAATGGCGTGGATATCCAAAGGTTCTATGGGTAAAAATTGAAGATTTTCATGATCTAATTTTGTTTTTAAAGTATTAAAAGTAATCGAATTTCTGTGACCTTTCATTTGGAGTTTGTATTATTATGTTGTGTTGGCAATAATTTTATAATACAATTTTTAGGAATGTCGCTTAAAACAAGAACTGAAGGAGACGGAATGGAAACCATATCACCAGATGAAAACAAGAGAGACACTCCCGCAGGAGATCAGCAACCTACTTCCAGTAAAAATGTCAAACATTCCAAAAAACGTATTGTGTTTACAACTCAAGTAAGCCAATCTTACCCGGATGAATATTTTCCAATGGATAAATTAATCAACCTCACTCCAAAGGAGATTCATTACGTTAACCGCAAATCAAACAATTTATCGAGGGAACCAAAGTTTGTACCGTACGAACCGTATAAAGCAGCTATTAAACCTATCATACCTACTCAGAAAAGGGCTACAAATACGAAGAAGAGGAAATCTAAAAATAATCTCGATCTCAGTGTGTTAGTGTCACAAATGTCTTTGATTGACACCAATCCTATCGCATTCAAGAGTAGCAAGCGGCCACTGAACGAAATACTGCAAGAAAAGAAAGTCTCCGTAGAGACCATAACCGATAATGAAAAGAAATTGTGGGAATTAGAAAAGGGCAAGATGCAGGATGAGATCCGTGGCCTTCAAAGCGCAAATAGCTCACTTATGGACCAGATCAAACAGCAAGCACATGTAAGTTTTGTATCAAATTTAAACAAACATAGCAGTTATAACTCTTGAACAGTGAGCTCTGACATCTTAAAATATACGCAGCTTTGTCTGTCAGCAATTTCCATGTCAAAGTAACTATTCTTAACTCTCGGTTATTAGCTATGTACCACTTAAATATTCATTTAACTGTCCAAAAATAAGACAAGATGCCATATTGTTTGTTCCATTTTTTTAATGTTAAAATCTCGGGCGAAATCGGGTTGGAAAACTAGTATTCTATAAAAATGTTTTACTCTTATAAATAATTGCTTTTAATGGTCTTGCTGCCCTGTATTTTATGATTGTATTTACTTTTTCCTGACGGTGTATAATGTATTACAAATTCAAGCATTAAATGAAATAGCATTACATGGCAATGTTCATAAATGTTCAAATCGTGACTTTTTAATTGCTTAGCTTTGGTATTATGTATTTATATCCACCTTTCAGAAAAGTAAACAAATCTTATTATTACGCTTTATATCCATGCCATTGAAATCAGAAACTTTTCATCATATCTTTTTTAAAGATAAGACATTATGATTACAGATATTTATTTACAGTGTATTTAAAATTGATTACGTTAATCCGTTCTCCAGAGGTACATGACAAAAGTGATAACACTAAATTTGGATTTATTTTTACAATGACCTTTTGTAAAAATAATGAAATTTTATTTCCTGGTTCCAGTACATCAAGCATGTCAAACTCAGGGACCACATAAACAAGGTCTAAGTTTATTAGGGCCAAGAGTAATGAACCATATACATAATGAATAGAGGTGGACGGTTCAGTTTATTTTTCAAAATAACCGAAACCGTTTCTTAAAATAAACGGTTACTCGAAACTGTTTAAAAATAACCTTATAAATTATTTAAAAAAACTGTTAATTTTTTTAAATAAAAACTTCCGGCCAAAGCGTTTTGTAGATTCTTTTTTCAATTTCTTACCAGCGACGGAGTTTCGAACAGAAGCGTTTTACACGAAAGCATTTAACGAGAAAGCGTTTTTTTGCAATGGGTTACGGCGTATCGCGGACGGGTGTTTAATATTTTTTAAAGTGTTTCATGGCAACGGTCAGCTACGGAGTTTCAGGCGAAATCTTTTTTTTTTGCAATGTTTTACGACGGTTATAGCAGTTTAAGTGTTGCGGAGAGCTATTTTAAACATTTCGCGTGGAATTCTCAAACGAATTGTGGTATATTGGAATCATTTCACACGGGTTTGATGCGGGCTTTTTTTAAAAATGGTTGTCCCAAAATCTGTGACACTGTTGCAACTGTTTCGGAACTTAAACAGTTACGAAAAAACGGTTTCACCTTATTTTACTCACCTCTAATAATTTAGTACACGGGTCATTACTTTTCCAATCTATTCTATCGCACATTTAATAAAGCAATTGTAAATCTCCCCATATTGTTATACAATAAAAATGAATGTGTAAATGCTATTTCATTTAGTTAAATGACAGGTGCTTAAAGCAGTTGAAGATATTCTTAGTACATTAGAACTGCGAAAATGAACATTTTATTATTTTGAACAGGTTAATAAAGAACTGAAGACCATGCTTGTTGCATCAATGGGAGAAGATTTAAAAACTACAGTGCAGATGCTCACTGATGACAAGCAGCAGCTAACCAGCGCTCTGCTCAATTCTGCCCAGCATCTTTCAACGCATCAGGTAATATACGTTTTTCGAGGCAGGTCTGCCATTATATGTAGATAGTTTTGTGTTTTTAATTCTTTTGCCATTGTCAGAGTTTCCTAAAGGCATACTGCTGATAGATCCATTCTAATCTCTCCCCCTCTTTCATAAACGTGCAACAGAAGGAAAAGGTTACAACCAAACTCTCAGCGGCAGGAACATATTAAGTGTTATGTAATTATTATTACATATATAGGTATTATACAATGTAATTAATTTAAAACTGATAAACATGTCAGGTAAATTAACAAAAGGCAGATTTATAATCAGCATGCAGTTATATTGCTATGACAATACAAATAATTTTATTGTATAAATGCCCATGGTTTTGCATTACAAGTTTGTATATTTGTAAGTAGAGCAAATTGAAATGAAATGGTAACAATACAAGTTAAACGCTAAATAACATTTAAGTTTAATTACACAATAAAAATATAACTGCGCATATAAATATTAGATTTGTAAGTTATTAAGTTTTAAGTTACGTAATCCTTTAAAGGATAGTTAATGAAGATACATTATACATACATAGTTAATAATACTAGAGTTAACAATTCATAACAATAACTTCATTTTCAGGAGCAAACAGAATGGTTAGCAGGTCAATGTGAAGTTTGGCGGAGCAAATTTTTAGCTAGCAGGTGAGGTTTCCTATATTAATTCTTTATTTATGCTCTTTGAAAGGATTTTTTAATCTTATTGACTTATTTTTTGACACTATCGAAAATCGTCCTAAAGGTGATTAACATCTCACAAACAAAGTTATGTACATACATAAATGATCCAATTATATAGTGTATCTCTTGAACACTATTTTAATTTTTTTAATTACTTTTCTTCCTAGCTTGATGGTGGAAGAGCTAGCAGGTTTAAAGACTGCATTTACACAAAGAACTGACGAGTTGCAATTATCATTAAGACTGATTTTGGAGGAGAGGAACAGAGTCCGAGACATTCTAATACACACCTATAGGAATTTGCGAAGTCTCCACGAAAACTGGCTGACTAATCTGGCTTCCAAAGAGATGTACTACACGAGTTTAAACGAATTGGGTGGCTTTGGTATCATAGAACAAACGCCCATTGGAAGCATCAACTTGGACCCCAGTAAACCCAAATCGTCCAACATTCTGGAGCTATCTTCGGTCAATCTGAAGTTTTCTGAGAATTTATGCAATGCCGTAGAGAAGCTAGATGATTTTACATCAGTTTTGAATGAATTGCCGACTAACACGGATGCTGAAAATATAGCCGAAAAGGTAAACTTATTGTTGTATTCATTATAAAAAAATTTGAACTATAAAGCAACAAAGTTATATTTGTATATCCCACTAAAATCTCCCAAACAGTGAGTTTTGATTGGCATCATGAAACTTACACAGCTTTTTCTGTTAAGAATTTCTGTATTTACAACTATTTTCATCTCCTAAAATTTCCTACAAGTTGCCATATTATTTTTCCCTTATCTTTCAAATGAAATAAATTTAAAAAATTAAAAAGAGTATTAAAACTCAGGCAAAACCGAGTAGCAACTATTACAAAGTACCATATAATCACAACATTGCCGAGTATTACTTAAGTGTTTGCTTTATGACTCGTAAAAATAATTTAATTGTAATATTTCGCAGTATTATTTAGAATTGCATGCTTTATGCAAAGAGTTAAAAAAATAAATTAGTCAGCCCATACAGACGACGACTTGAAACCATTTTCCATTTCGTTCGGGGGAGGTATGTGGTGTGGAGAGGGCACTCTCGCGTTCGACAGTCGAACGATACTCACGAACCTTCCTGAATATCTAGTAATAGAATGTGACAGTTGCGATTTTGAAAATTTATTCAAAAAACTTATTCTGGCTTAAATAGCAGTTGTTTAATTTAATAAATATAGTTACTTAGTCGACTTTCCAAACTTCCTGGGAAGGTTTTTGCTTCGGTTTTGGCAGTTTATCAGCATTTTAGGGCAGAGTCGTTCATTCGACTAGCAATACATCACGTGTCGACAGCTGTTTGTTGGTGACTATTTGTCCCGGCTGAAAAAAGGTTTCCGTGGACTCCACTAAAATGGAGCCACTTTGAGCATCTAGTGTCATATCTAATTATATATTTACATTTATTGCTTTATGACTCTATCTAAATATTTATTGCAGTTGCTGGCCCAACCGTTGGAAGTTTGCGGCAAGAATGACCGTCCTTCGCTTGCCCTCGTCCACCACGCCTACACCAAGACTGGAATGACCCCTAACATCGCCTGCTGCTCCCACTGCAATGGCCAGGTCCAACTCCTCTGACATTCAGAGTGTTTAGGGCACAAATGATGGTTTAATGATGATGATCGTTGATTATAACTAGGTTCCTGATATGCGATAGCATAACGCCCTTTTCCAGTGCCGTTTGTTACAAAAATAATGTATTTATCCCAATGACATTACGAACAATAGATACATTATAGAGCTCAAAAAGTGGCAAGCAAAAGATACACTAATTGCCGTACTTCAATTTAGCATTAAACCCGAATTAAAGTGTCATGCGTCACGTGAGGTTGTCTGCTGTTTCTAATAGAATTGCACAAATAAGTGCCAAAAAGGGTTTCCATTACACGCAAAACACCACTAAAAGAAACATCATAAACATCGGTAACATTTCATTTGTAAATACATGCAAATTACTTAATATTATACATAATACAATAAATGTTAATCTGTAAACAATCAATCACATTACGAACACTTGCTAAACACACAATGAAACAATGGAAATACATATTATTCCATTGTTTCCTGAAAATTTTAAACGTCATTTGTGAAAGTGAGATAGCAAACATAGCAACATACGAGTATAAGAAAGACAACCTTCTAGTAGTAGGTTCTTTCTTATTAGTGTAAGCGAGTAGGCGTAGTGTCATCTCATTCACACTCGTGATATTCGTCGACGCAACTTTGAATTACGAAAATGATGACGTGCGGATGCACATCCATCGCTTTCAACAGGCATATCTTTTAAATGTCCGTCTTTGTCATACAAAAACGATATTTGAATTAAGAATTTACTGTAAACTTAATAGTGTTTGTTACTCGTGCCACATTTTGTGTTATTTCTGTAACGTGTCTGTAAGTTTGTAATGTCATTGATTTATCCTTACATGTTTTTTTCCGACAAATTTATGTAAAATTACATGTTGAAGCTAGCCACTAAATAGTATATTGATTTGGAAGAAAACTCTTGTCAATTCGCATAAGACCTATCGACTTCTAAACCCAAGTCTGCCAATGAAATTATTTATCTTTTCAAGAATTTTGGTATTTAAAAAAGTCTGATCACTTTCCACCTGGAGTAAGGGAAATTCACCCTACTTTGGGCACACCAGACACTTCTATCAAATTATCTCTGCAATTAGCAAAAATAAATAACTATTTGCCACTTGCACTCAGACGTCTCGCTCATTGACCTGTGGAACAGTAATGAATAGTCTAATAATCACAATTTTATTTTATTTGAAAGGTCATTTCTGCAGCAAACCCTCAGGTCCGCCGGCCGGTTTATCGCACATATCGAATAAGTGGTTAATTGTTGTAGTATTTGACCATTACAATGTGCATTAAAACTTTAGTGCATTAATACATTTGTAAAATAAATTATTGTAACATCTGCAGTATGCCACGATGCTGCTTTTGCTACTGTTAATTAGAACCCTAATTATGAAAGAATTGTTTGGAAAAAAAAAAACAACATTTACATTGTGGTCTGCCATAATTAGAATAAATAATACAAATACTTTGTTTTAACCACATGTGTTCCCGTTTAAAGGCCACCCCGCACACATCCTACTTACTCACTGTTTAAGAAATATCTGAGAGGGGATCGAACAATGGGCTTGATTTTAGGAAAGAACGGTCGGACGGCCGAGCCTTTCAACGTGTTGGCTTCAGTTAGTACTGAGCATACCAGTTTTGTTGAACGGCCTTTACTGCTCTTTCTCCTTGCACACCCCTTTCCTATCCATTTTCCTGGAGTTATTTCCCACTCCAACAAAGTACTCGTAGTTTCTTAACTTGACTTTTGTCCTAACAGGAGGAGTTCTTTCAAAACCATTTGACAATTTAAATCATTTTTTGGTTACAAAAAAGCGTTTGTTTAAAATATTTATTACAAAGGTGTCTCGACATGATTATGATTTTAAACAATCTGATTTATTATAATAATTCTAAGCAATGAGTACAACATTAGGATGATTATAACCAAGATGGTTCACCATATTTGTAATTATAATATATATACAATGGTACTTCAGTTTAAAATTTGTACTTGAAGTGCCTAACTGTAATCAAATTTATTATTTTTTCATTAAATTTATTATCTTTTGAAAATTTCGCGAAAATATCACACTGCATTGTCGTTGAAAAGATTCATTGCTCAGATGCTGTAGAGCCTTTCTCGGGTGGTGCTTTTCCACAATATTTTGTACTGTTTCCCACATTTTACTGATAATTTGCTTGTATAAGCAAGACATCGTTCGTTTATCAAGTTAATATTTATTAAAAAAAATTGCTTGCTTTGCGAAACACTCGCAATTCGAGGTTCCTCTATAAAGCTAATTTCGCATCCGTGATATTTTAAATGTTTGAATCATCATTATTTTTAACTTATCTCTTATTATTTGAGATATTAATATATTATTGTTTAGTATTATTAACCATGATGTATTTATAAATAATGTTATTTGGTGAATAGAAATATCTATGAATAAATATTATGGGTAACTTTGACTAAATTTTGAATTTTTATTTTTCCTTTACCAAATTTATAATATTACTGTACAATATAATACTCTTATATGTATTATAACATATTGTATGTAAGACTAAGAGTGTACCTGCCTCACAACGCTGTCCAGCCGGGTGGTGATGGTAGTTGCCCTGTCTTTACACTGCACAGATAGGGGCGCTCTTGTGAGGCATAACATAAAAAAAAATAAAATTTAAAAAAATACCGAAGAAAACATGCAGAGTTGAAATGAGATGAGTGTAGTAAAAACATTCTAATTGAGGAGGTTCAAACATAATGTAAGGGAGATATTAGCGTAATGAATGACAGAAAAAAGAGTACCTGAAAAATGTGTGAGTGGAAAGAGAAGTTGGTGATTTCCCAGGAAGGTATAACACGATTGAGTAAATGAAATACGTTGGATCATTTCAAGGATCGGATTAACGGAAAAGTATGAATAAGATGGTCTATGAAGCAAAGATATTCTACCCAAGAAGAGTTGCGTGGCATTCCATCCTCTCTACCCACCCCTTTAGAATAATGTTATGGTTAGTTATTTAAAAAATACAATACTTCATTAAAGTACTACATGCAAATAAATAAATTTTGCAGTAATAGTAGAGTCCTTCGGACAGTACCCCGCTAAATAAAAAATAAAAAGTTTTAAATGATTTTACGCAATCTGAAAAATATAACAACATAGCCGGTATTGTACCTTTTTCTATACTAATTAACTCCAATGATCTATTTTTGCTTTATGAACCTTATGGTACAAAGTTGTCTATGACTGAATTTGACGTTTATGTGTTTTGCCGCTTTGCCCGCTATTATTTTACAAAAACTCGTTATTTTTGCCGCTAGTTTGTTTTATTTTATTGTGATTTAAAATAGATACTAGTTATTTCGAATTGATTATCAATCTGTCAAAATGGACGTCGATTCCGATAATGTGTACATGCAAAATCTTCAGGATTATATTTTTGACGAAAGTAAAATTGTTACTTATAAGTGGCTAAGCAACAATTTATCAATACATATCAATGCAGCGAAGCTACTGATAGATAAGTTCTTATCTGAACAAAAATCCAAGAATTCTGATGTTTGTTTCGTCAAAACGTTCTACGTATCTGGCATTCTCAAGGATGACAAAGCTATGGTTTCAACGGTTGTCAAAGAAGAGAATTTAACGTCATTCAAAGAAAAATTGCAAACTGTCTTATCAGAACATGTTTACAGTATTCATAAGAGCACATCATCAACAGACTCAAACATATTGTTTTTAGCAGGAGAGCATGAAGATGTTTGCAAAGGCACAATTAAAAATAGTGCAATTGCCAAAAGAACGTTTGATGAATTGACAGCTCTACGTTTGGGAGCTTATCCTAAAGGTTTATTGGGTAAGAATGTTACACCTAATGTGGCTGTAAATGGAAATAAAAATCCCGTTGCTAAAGAACCCACCCCTAATAAAAGTTTCTTTAAAGATCCTGTTGTTAAAAAAGAACCTGAAAAAATTGAAACTCAGAATGGTGTCCAGAAAAGTACTCCCGTTGTGCCCCCTAACAAACAGAAACAGGCCAAAGCCGGAATTGCTGGCTTTTTCTCCAAACAAATGAGCAAACCTTTACCACAACTGGAGAAAAAAGTTGAGACTGTTGTGCCTAAAAAAGAGAAAATGTCCCCAACTAAAGCTAATCTATCTAATGGAATCAAAAAGGAAATTTCACCTGAAAAGTCTCCATTTAAAAAACAAGAAAAGACCCCAATGAAACCGGATAAAAAACTAGCAGAGAAACCACAAAAAGCAAGCCCACCTCCTAAGGCTTCTAATGGTTTACTTAAAACCTACGGTAAACAGTCCAAAGGTAAAAAAGAGCCCACAAAGAAACGCAAACGTATTCAGACCTTGGATAGTGACAGTGATGAAGATAATAATATCGATAATATCTTCGCCCCATCTTCTCCCGAACCCGTGAGGTCTCCTTTGATCTCTGATGATGATGAAGACATCATTCCACCAACTCCGGAAGTAGCCAAATCTATTAACAAAGCAACTCTAAATTCTAGAAAACGGAAGAAGCTGGTCGTTAAAACTTTCATGGATGATGATGGATACGTTGTCACTAAAAAGGAAGAGGTATTTGAAAGCTGCTCAGAAAATGAAGAAGAAGAAATTGTTGAAGTCAAAACCCCTAAAGTTACTCCACCTTCTCAGAGTAAAAAGAAAGAAGTGAAATCTGAGAGTTCATTGAAAAAACCCAGTCCTGAAGCAAAGTCTAAAGCGAAAAAGAAAATTTCACCAAAGGATGGTCAAGGAAAGCAACAGAGCATGATGAATTTTTTCAAAAAAGTGTAATGCGTTCCTTCCTCCTGTTTTTGTTATTTATTATTTCAAGCATAATTATTTTAATTTGAATTCTACTTCACTTTTCATTTTTTGTTTCCACCTTTCGTTTCTCACTTCTGTTTAGTACCTATTGCAATGAGCTAAAGTCCTTTGATGTTATTATTTAACAATTATATACATATGTATTATTACTATACCCAATCATCAGTGTATAATTATTTTGTTTATAATTGTTTTCCTATTTACTTTTTACAGTCAGTAGTGCACTGATTTTTTTATTGTTTTTTGTTCCATGAAATATTCTTATGAGATGTGCTCAGTATTGGATTAATTCGGTCTTCTTTTAGGTTTTATAATATGAGCAAAAATCTACAGGTTAGATCGAACATTTGTGTTTTGGATATGTACAAAAAAAGTTATAATAATAATTTTATACATATTAATAATATTGCTGGCTTTTATTGTTTCTTTGTTTTTAGGACTAAATATAATAATTAATCATGTGATAGTATGAATAATTGTTATGAAATTTTTTAAATAATGTATGCATTTTAATTTTGAATTAAAGAATTTTATTTTCAATAAACTCTTTCTAATATTATGTGTTTATTTTGGCCACTTTTCTGCCCTTATTTAAAAGCAAAACAAACATTCCTCTTTTACGAATAACCTGAGAATATTTGAATATGGGCGACTTACCTAGCAGAGGAATTGATCCCATGACGCCTGGGTGGGGTCCCGGAGTTATTTATCTACTCTGCTACAATTTCATTGTCATCTATGTCGGTAGTTTTTTTTAATTTGAATGGTTTTATCTCTGGCTATTTACTGTTTAACATCCTTATTACAAAACCATTAAAATTAACTAATTATTTTGAAATATTTTGCAAAATGGTATGTAATTGTTGAGTCAAAAGTAACTTCTCGTGGTTTTAAATTCATTACTTAATTGTGTACTTTTTCTAAAGTTTCACCGTTGCTTTGTGCAGCAAGCATTATTTTCAAAATCGTATCGATGGTCCTAACGTGAGGTGTCGAATCTGCATTTGTCGAGGTTTACAGAGAGTGAAAACAAAGTTAAATTCTACACCGGATGCATTATGCAATTTTGATTATTTTCATTCTAATAAAGGAGAATTTAGAGGAAAACTAACCTTTTTTTGGAAAGAGTTAAAAAATATAGAACAAATTGGATAAGTTGACAGTAGGTAATTTCTAACTTTAAGAAGCTCTACCTAAAGTAATCTTCAAGTGTTGTTTTGATGTGACTGAAGGTACCAATCTCACTCTTAAAGAGTTTTGGAAAAATCACTTCCATATCATTGCCTGCCTCTAGATCAGTGATTCCCAAAGTGGTCTATATCGACCCCCAGGGGTCTATGACAACCTGCAAGGGGTCTACGTCAGCGAAAAAAAAATTTGGGGGTCCATGTAATGAAAATGGGGGTCCACGATAGTGGATCTCAACATACACTGATAGTACCTATTTACTTACATTATACTATATTATAATATAAAGACATGTACATTATTCATAAAAGTGCCTATGAAGTAAAAAAATTATTATGTATGTTTATAAAATTGTGTACGTTGTAAAGTTCCATTATACCAAAACCCTAGGTAACATTCATAACATTCCCCTTCTCACATTCATTTATAATGGCTGTATGCCTATGCCTGCCATAAAATCTAAGACCGTACAATTTAAATATGACTGATTATTTAATATACAGCTGCTGGACTTTATGTCTTATTTAAATAGATTAATTTTGCCCACAGATGTTTGATGCCATGTCCGAATCTAAAAAGAAATGTAGACAGTAGTGTTTATTATTTGAAGCTTGGCTTCATTCCACCATTGTCGGACAAACAATTGCCTATGTGCCTTTTATGCAACAAAGTTTTGAGCAATGACGCTATGAAACCATCTAAGCTGCAGGATCATCCGAGAAGATGTCACCCTGATAAAACAGATGAAAATTTGAAATACTTTCAAACACTCAAAGATAAACTTCAGAATAGACCCACGCTGGACAGAATGTTTGCTTCGACGTCACAAAGAAACGATGATGGTTTGCGGGCGTCTTACAATATCTCACTACTTATAGCAAAATCCGGAAAACCGCATACTATCGGAGAGAAGTTAATTTTGCCAGCCGTTGAAGAGGTTTTTAAAACTGTTTTACACAAACCTCCATCTGATATCATTAAAAGAATTCCCTTAAGCAACGATACTGTTGAAAGACGCATTGATGAAATGAGTTCTGATATTGAAAGCTTCTTGTGTAATTATTTGCAAACGACCCATTTCTCTATACAACTGGACAAGTCAACTTTACCTGGTAATGAAGCATTATTATTGGTATATGTTCGTTTTATTATGAATCAAGAAATCTACGAAGAACTATTCTTCGCAAGAACTTTGACAACCGGCAGTAAAGGTGAACCAATATTTCATGTTTTGAAGGATTACTTCATCGAAAAAGCAATCCCTTTATCAAATATAATATCAGTAGCTACAGATGGAGCACCTGCCATGGTTGGACGTTATCGTGGATTTATAAGCTATTTAAAACAAAATGTGCCAGGGGTGTTAGCAATACATTGCATCATCCATCGACAACATTTAGTTGCTAAAAATTTGAGTGTTAGATTGCATGAATCTCTTCAATTTGTCATTGATGCAGTAAACCGAATCCGAAGCAACACGTTGAATACGCGGTTATTTGCGCAGTTGTGTGAAGAAAATGACGAACACTTTCATCAATTACTCCTTCACACTGAAGTACGCTGGCTGTCGAAAGGCTTATGTTTGACAAGATTTTTTGCACTTTTTGAGACTATTTTAGAATTTCTGGATACTAAAGATAACATTTTAAAAGACAATTTAATGAAGTGGAAAACAGACATCGCTTATTTAACTGATTGGTTTACAAAATTTAATATGGTTAATTTGCAGTTACAATGCGACAGTCTTAATTTGATTAAAACAAAGTCCATCTTATCAGCGTTTCTTGCCAGAGTTAAAATAATGAAGCAAAATATTGGACGGGGCGAATTTTCCCAGTTCCCCAATTTGTCACAGACAAACTGCCAGGAAGACGACGTTTCTACCTATGTTCAACATTTAAATGCCCTCTATTCAGATTTAGAAGCTAGGTTTGAGGATGTTTTGACTATGGTAATACCACCGTGGATAATTAACCCATAGAAGAAACGAATGTCATAATACAAGAGGAACTGACTGAAATAAGTACAAACAGAGAACTTAAGGTTCAGTTTAAGCACGGATATCAGCACTTCTGGCTGCAAAAAAACATACCCGTTACTTATCCTGTATTATGGAATATAGAAATTTTTAATT
>JAHDVE020005495.1:0-39478 GCA_022606495.2 Halesus radiatus
CTATAGAATATTCACTCGGGGAGTGTTGCATGGGTGTAGGAAGTAGGGAGATGTGAAAGAGGATAGTTAGAAGGTTCCAGAGTACTATTAGATACTTTTAGTATCGCTCTGTTGAAGGACGACCAATCAGAAAAAAACGTTCATAGCCAGGTACTTCCGAACTTTCATTTCCCCCATTTCCTACCCCTCCCCAACTCCCTTCAGCCGCAAATCCTTATTTAGGGATACCATACTCTCTGGCTCTCTGCAGTTGTGTGGGTTTCACATATATAAAAAAAAACCTTGCAAATCAAAGAAGGTACTAATGCATAATGCAGTATTAATAAAATTTGACATTAAGCAATCACTTTGTGGTTAGACATAATTAAATATGAAATAAAAATATATTTTTTTAAGAACACTTTATTAGATACGTAAACCACCCGGTTTCAGTTCTGCCTGAACCTTCTTCAGGGTTAAAAAAATGAATTCTTATATGTGTGGTTCAGGCAGAACTGAAGCCGGTTGGTTGATGTATCTAATATAATGGTATAAAAAACTTCTTTTTTTAAATTTCAAATAATTTTTTTTGTAAATTAATAGTAATAGAATTAATATTTATTTATTCTAGACTTGCAGAAGTCAAAATATGTCTCACATAAATAAAATTGAAAAGGTATATCCAAGACACTGTATAGATTGCACATATTCGGGTAGAACTTTTTAGTCACACCAAAAGATGGCAGCCATAACATATGGGAAATAATTTATGATAATGTTAGTATTTTTCAAAGGGAAGTACGAGATCGATAAAAATGACTGAATGCATCTAAGTTTCGATAGCTCGATTAGTAGATGCACTTGTCCCGGCAATACTACATGATCTTGGTTCGAATACTTTTTTATTTTCTGCTTATTCGTCTATTTCATGTTTTCATTCAGAATTATTGATATTATCTTCTTCAATGATTACATATAATGTAGCATCGTTAAAGTAATTTCAAACAACATGCCGATAGTATTTTTTACTTTGGAATAAAGCGCAACAATATTTAAATTACATTGAAATAAAATCTGTCTATGAAGAATCTCACACAAATAAAATATAAATAAATATTTCATATTTTCAACTGAAATTTTAGATCATTTTCACATAACCGGAATAAATATGTGTACTTCGAAATGAGAAATGAAATGGGCCCATTTTGCACGCCGAGCCATGTAAATCCGGAATAACTCCGGAATCGGCGAGTTAAAAATTAAAAAAAAGCAAAGCATCTTAACCCAAGTCAGCTTCAACCCTTCACTCAACCGCCCCTCGGGAGGGTTGGCTGGAGGGTAGTTACACTGTGGAGGACTCACGCGCCCTTGAATGCTCATTTTCTTCATACAACCTCCACACACAGCCTTTTAAATACGGATAGAGCCTGCGGAAATGGCTATCGATACGCATATCTAAAGAGCACTGAAGAATTTGCCTTTAAAGTAGCAACGAGTAGTGGTTTTGATACGACTGCTTATTGGAAACGGAAACTATACTGTTATTTCATTTCTTTGAGAGGAATTCACGACTGATTAGGTAGAAAATATTAAAAGGGTTATGTTCAATGAGTATTATGCAATTAACTGGCACGAACATTTTTGAAAAAAAAGCGATAAAGAAACGGTAGTGGGGATTAAATCAGCTAATTGATATTCCGCACGCATACTGATTCTATTTCGACATATATTTTTTTAAATCCACTTAAAGTAGGTTTTTACCAACCTATGAAGCATTTCCTTATTATCTATCTCCTGTTATCAATATTTGATAAAACACGTAATTTGTCGCCGGTATTATGAAGAACTGATTTTAGTTTTGCTATATTACGTTAAATGGAAGTTGGTGACCACTAGTGGGAATAATCCTAATGGAAACAAAAAAATATTGTTGTTGTTTATAGTACAGAAGTTAGTGGCATGCCATTCATAAAGGTTGAAAAGCTCTGACTACCCCAAGAAAAACAAATCATAAACAATTTAGAAAACTGTTTTTCAAAATGTTTTTTTTTTACCACGAATTCGATAAAACTTGGACGCTCATTTATATAGTTGGCCAGAAAAATCAGCGAAAGATGATAATAACAAGGCAATTTTTAAATATTCATAAAAAACTATTCAAAGTCTACTTTTGGCCATTGAGTAATGCACACCACTGTTCAATCTAAGAAAGCAGCCACATGCACAAGGGGCAGAATGCATAAATATTTTCCAGTGATGTTAAGGCTTCCCTGTAGCTGCAATGTGGACGTAGTTTCAGGAAATCATTGAAAACTACATAGCCTTTCTTTTTTATTATGAGATTTAGAATGCAAATAAACTACAGAAAAAATATTATCAGATTCGGAAAGCAAGTAATATTATCATAAAATTTCCAGAAAACTTTTTTTCTTCTTAGAATAAGAGGAATATATCACATCTTAAAAATGATTTGGAAAACATGGTAATATTAGATTCCATTCACTCATAGCAGATAGTTCAGCCCCTTACAGTTATGGGGTAGTAAGGGTCGTGCAGATAGTTAGGGGAGGAAGGGGAACCTTCCGGAAGGAAGTAAATAAAACTTACGAGGCTGTAACCAGGTTATATGGAACGTCAATACAAACAAAGGATTTCTTCCTGTTTTCTACACATGTGATATTTATAAGGCTGACACTTGGCCACATTGTTTAACCTGCATTTTTTAGCAACACGCCTTGCATAAAAAATCATTATAATTATTTTGATTCTATGGGTCGACTAGCGAGAAAAAAATATGCCAGAATCGAACGCCCCCCAGTTATGTAGATTCGATAAAAACTTCTTAGAAAAGTATATATTAATGAAAAAAGCTATTTATTGTATAAATAAGTAAAATTTGTAGAACTCCATTTTTATTTTATTTTTTATAAATATATTTTAAAATTTATTATTAATAATTCCGTAGCAGAACTTTATTTATAAATTAACGCTTTGTTTCTTAAATTAAATAATAATAATTTTACTTAAAATAAAAGAGATTTAGAAATGAATTACAAGAATAGGCCAATTGAAGGAAGATAACATTTTTTAAATTCGTTGACTTGTTTTGACTGAGTTCAAACATTGTGGCGAAAAAATATTATAGTTGTAGGTTAGCACTTTAGTACCTGCATACGGTCATTGAATCTAATTAAAGGTAGGGAAATGCTAAAAAAATCACATATCGTAATGATGAATGATTCATAATTAAAAAAAAAAACTTGTGATATACGATTGATAGTGTTGCAAATGAATTATATATTCGAGCGCACACCGAACAAGTGCAAACATAGATTTGGCGTATGCGAATTATAAACCTGAAAAAAGTATCTTAATATAAATGATCATAATTAAAAAAAAAATAGTATCCTGTTTCATTTTGTAACAAAAAAATTTACAACAGTTCAGTAAGAAATAAACACATTAAGTGACAGATAAAAAAATAAGTAGTATCAAAAAAAATGGCGGATATGTTATGCCAAATATAACTTGTTCTATGGAAAGTATCGAGAACGGAGACATGTATTTCCGTTTCCCGCCGTAGGAGGCGCCTCACGGGCCATATACCGTGATTGGATCCGCTGTGTTCTATTCCATGGGATTGAATCCACTGTATTCTATAGGATTGGATTTGTTGAAATAGCCCCTGCGACGTGGGATAGGGTTTACATGGTCTATGACATCATTCATGATGAATTTATGCAAGGTATGAATCAGGATATTTTCCCTTTTTTTAGTTGTAGGTACACAGATAAAATCATACCATTTCATGATGATATTTTTAAATAATTGATTTTCTACTAAATTTTCACGTTTCGTCACCTTTTTGACGAAACTGTGTTTTTTAATTTTAATTTGTTTTTACTTGTTTGTTATTATTATTATTTTTTATTTATTTCTTTCTTATAAGTTGCATTACAAGTATTTTACAAAACATTTAATTAAACGGTGTTCTTGGTCGTGTATACCTTATAAGAAAAGAGGAGTTCTTGTGTCTGATAAGGGAGCCACGATTGTTTGTTTCACAACATTGTTTCCTAGGTCTAGAAAAAACTTATGGAGGTCAGAGCTTTGCGTTTGAGAGATATTTCTGCTTCAGATTTCAGGCAAACAAGATATTTTTCATTTTCCAGTTTGTATAAAGTATATCATAATGTTATGAGAAAATCTCTTATAAGAATATAGATTGGTCCGTTACGAGTGAGATAATACAATTATTTAATTTTTTTCTCCCAAGTAAAATGGAAACAAGAAATATGAAACGAAAAAACCTTAAAAAACGCACTGGGTGTGAAATAATTTCTGTCTTAATGAGATTAGAATTAAGAAAGCGTTTGGGACGAAAAAAATATAATGGATATTCATTCGGC
Source organism: Halesus radiatus (assembly GCA_022606495.2). Taxonomy (NCBI): domain Eukaryota; kingdom Metazoa; phylum Arthropoda; class Insecta; order Trichoptera; family Limnephilidae; genus Halesus; species Halesus radiatus. The sequence continues at coordinate 4,389 of JAHDVE020005495.1, forward strand.
CCTCGGCGCAATGTTAATCACAAAGTGAAGAAGGCGCTCTCCGTCAATTATAATTTAGTAAGATATTTTTAATCACTCGGCTCGCTTTCCACAAAGAAATCTCGCTAAGGGGGGATTGTCTAATGAAATTATCCGGCCAGGAAAACAAAGCTGGGGCCCCGGGGACCGAGGAGCCCGAGTTGCCCCGCTGTCCCCTCGGTCCCTTTCCCTCCGGGCCTGGTCCACCTTACCCCCGTTCCCCCATTGTTTACCCCTGAGGTGTTCCTTTGAGCATCCGATCAATTATCATCTTCAATAAACCCGCCGATTATTTGTGGCCGCTGAGATAAAAGAATCGGTAGGGGAGGGTGGGGCAAGGCGGTTAGTTGGCCAAATAAAGATTATGGTTTGTAAACACGCGGATATTGGCGCTTTGAGGCTCATCGAATTAGATTATAACAGTATTAATTTTATTCTTTGAAAATTTTTACCTTGAATAAATTCGTTCTTATTAGAAAAGCCTTTGTTTTTCATTTGTTTAATTTAATAAAATTAAAGGACGTTACAAAATAATAAACGGATAAAAGGAAACAACGCTTTTAAGGTAAAAATAATTTTAATAGAATAACGTATTTATGCATTTAACTGTTACTATTTTCTTTAAAAAATAACTCAAAACACAAACACGATCAGCATTAATTTTAGATGTCTGAACACCTCAGTACATTCTCTCCTAGTGTGGTGTTAAAAAAACATTTCAACAGAAGTACACATGTTCTGTAAGTGATTCTTATGCTGGCCTCCTTATTTATTATTTCACAAAAATGCGTTTGTAATAAATCATTGGCCAATTGAATAATATGCTTACTAACACGTACTTGTATTATAGATTATAATTGTTAACTTAACCATGTCAATATCAGAAAATAGGAACAAAAACATGCGTTTACTGTAATTTATTTACACGCTAACCTCTACCTCCCCAAAGAAGATGATCATTATTTGTAGTAAGTAGTGCGCGTTTCTTCCATTTTTGCTTTTTGATTATTACTGTATATACTAGTAGAAAAACACACGTATGTTCATTCTCATGCTAACCTTAAACTCCACAACAATGCGCACGATTTAATTAGCTTTTATTTGTGGGCGTTATTGCAAACTTTTAATTTAATTTGACGAGTATAAGGCAAATGTTGTCAGGGATATAGAAAAGATTTAAAAAATGGAAACCATTTTAGAAGTCATTCTCTTCCCTTACGATTGGCGGTAAGGTGCATATTACCGCGGACATTTTTCAAACAGATCAATTTGTCTGACGCGGGATGAATGGGTGAGCGGGGGAAGCCATCACAGATGGAAATGTCCTATTTAAATGCAAATTCTTTATTTGTCACCTTAGCGAGGAGAAAAAAGTTTGATCTTTACCACGGCAGGGCTTGGATCATTTCCCCCGAGTTTGAGCAAGTCAAATTGTCGGCTATATTACAATGTACGTATGACGAAAACGTTAAAACTTTAAAGTACGAGCGTTTATTCAAGTATAACCTTAGTTTATTAAAAAATCGCTGTTTTTCACAGAAAAACTGAAAAATGTAATTCAAAATATATGGTCACTTTTTCTGTTCCTGTTTTCTTAATGAATATTTCAAAGCACCATAGTTTATGTCGGAAATTACTTTGTAAGCCGAAAATCGTGTACGATGTACCTAACAATTAAATGTCATGCAAAATAATTCCCGCAATTCTCACGATACAAGATATTACTCACCGTTCAAGAGTTTTTGGTTGAACGTACACAGTCCCATTGACTTACTCAGGGTTTCGATCTGCAGAGTGAAGAAAGCTTGATGATAAGCCGACCCCCAATAAGGGAGAGCAACATAGGAATAAGAAGAATAAGAAAAATAAAATTATGATCAAAGACAAAATTAACCAAATAATAATTCAGGAAATGATTAATGGAAGCCATAGTAGAAGAAGACACTGAAGTACGAAATTGGTACAAGTGCAGTTTTGATTGCTGAGTTGATGGGTGGATGGAGGGTGTACCAGAAAATAAAGAATAATATTAATAAGAATAATATTAATAAGAATAATATTAATAATGAGTATAATAAGAAAAAATATGAATAATACTAATAGTGAGTATAATAAGCAAATAAGAATAATAAGAAAAATAAGAATAATCAGAGTAATAAGAAAATTAAGAATAATAAGAAAATAAGGAATAATTAGAAAAATAAGAATAATAAGAGTAATAAGAAAATTAAGAATAATAAGAAAATAAGGAATAATTAGAAAAATAAGAAAATTAAGAAAAAAAAGAATAATAAGATTAAAATAGGAAGAATAATAAAAATAAGATGAATAAGAATAACAGGAAGACGGAGGATAAGAAGAAGATGAATATGAAAAATAAGAAGAAAAAATGTAGGTTTTTTGGGATCATGCAAGGTTTCTTGATTGTCCTGAAACTTAAAAGAATGCAAATCTGCGCAAATTCCTCGTAGTACTATATATGTATAATAATTTCATCAGTGGAAACACAGCAAGTTGCCTTTAACGCGGTCTTAAAGTGCCTCCATAAAAGTAAAGGCCTCTACGAGGAGTCATCTTGGAGCCGAGGACAATAACAAACAAGGCGTTAAGTCCTGCTTTCATTTGGCGGGAACAAGGCGCCTAATTAAGTTGGGCCGCGCGGAGGGGTCATGATCGTTGCTTTTTTTAAATACGACTGGGGGAAGTGGCGTTTATTATTCATTCCGGTGGGACAATGTTTTGGCTGGCAGTCTGCAAAAAAAAAATGAAAGTGCAATGATTGAAGGGTTGAAAATATTTCGGATTCTAAAAACAAAAAAAATTACGATATCAAGTTTCAGGTTCAGTGTTGCATTTTGGCACTAATCATCATTGTGTAACCTTAACGGATCGGTTTGTTCGAAATTCGAAGTCCTTATTGCCTGCCCAAAGCACACAAGTATGCAATATTATAATTTTTTTTTTTGGTTCTTTATTCAGGTAAATAGGCACCTCAAGTACATTATACGTCCAAGTTACATCCCAGAGAGTATTGTATTGTAAATGTTTGACCTATATAAGCTAACTATATATCATATGTACACAAGAAATAGCGTTTTTGGGCGAATTGCCCCTTAATTAAGTGTGTTGTATTTATTTTTCGTATTTATTAACTTTATTTTAGTTATTTAAGTTTACGAAATACTAATTATAACTTATTTATTGCACTTATGTTTAATTTGCAGAACTATATATTAAAAAAAATACATATTTTTATTAAATTTAAAAAAGAACGGTTTTCCTAAAAAAAAAGATCTGTTAGCTAAGTATTACAATATGAGAAAGCTATTTTGAAGGCAATGTTAAACTTAGTAATTAAATACTTTTACAATTACTGAATAAGCTTAATACGTACAATTTAGAAATTGCGTATCTTACAAAATAACTTGAAGCCTCGCATCATATCATACGGTTTGAAAATCATCACGTACGAGCAGATTTGTAAATTAAAAAAAAAAAAAAACTATATTACTCCTTGGAGCAGCCCTGGATCATGCCTGATTCTTCTCTGTTTATTTTATTAGACTAATGTGATGAGCTTTCTGCGTCACTGTTTTTATAATGTAACTATTGTCAACAAATGACCTGAATAATTGTAATAATTTGCAAACGTGTAACAGTTATTTTTCATCACGTTAACTGAACGCAAGGGTTGGTTAATGGGTTAAGAGTTATTAAATGAATTCACGACACGAGAGTTTTGATAGAACCTTTGGGAAGTGTTTCCTTTACTCGTGTTTGTTTTTATAGCGGAATATTCAAGCATTTAAAAGGACAATGCAGATTTACTAAGGGATAAATCTATCGAAGAGTCGTAGCTAAGAAAAGGTGATCAACTGATCACATTTACATAGGTAGTATCAAACTTTGTAAGTTTGAAAAAAAAAAAACGAAATACCACTTTGAATCAGATCCTCGAGAATTAAATTGTATAGCCAATTGGATCTTCGACGTCATTTCTAAATGATGCTTGCATATTTTGTTTTAGTTGCATTATTCCATTGGAGTTTTCAAAAATTGGATTTTAAAATAATATTGTAATTCTTCTGCACACTGGTCAGTCAAAATCTAAAATGGATTTTTAGAAATACTTCATACTAAATACAAGCGGTTTCATTAAAAAAATTCCATCTTATCGGCAGTTTTCACCGTTTCCAAAGTTTCCATAGAATCCACTGATTCCACTACCCACTGTTTACGTTAGTTTCATGACAGTTGTATTGATAAATCGGCACACTTTTGAAAAGTAGTATAGAGACAAAAAAAATACGAAAAAAAGTTAGCCTAAAAACCCAATCTAACCCAACATAGGAAACAGAGTTTTTTTTTCATAATTTTTCATGACTTTTCATAGGTGTCTCGATTTATCAATGTGCCGAATTGTTTGGTTACCGTTTCCATTATCCACTGTTTTATACATAGAAAAAAAAATTAAAATGCTTTATTGGCATTGACAACCATTTTCTTGAGGCGTAATACCATTACTACCAGAAATAACCCGATGGTTGCGAGTCATATTTATATTTTTGTTGTGCCAAAAAATGTTGTTTTTCATAAATTTACAGCACTGCTTTGCCTGCGTGGGCCGCCCAAGAAAGGTGTAAATCACCGCGCGCGGCTCGCGGCTCGTGGTGGAGACAACCCTTCACGCGCCAACCTCCTTTATCGCCTTATTTGTTTATTTTAATTACAGTAATTATGAGCTAATGACGGTATTCCCTTTTTCTTATCCCACCAAATGGCCCGCGCCACGCAATATGGCGGCCTGCGCGCCGACACAAGGCAGCCACTTTTTGCGGAAAATTCCCTGATTTACGGCGGAGGACGCTCCTGCGCGATACGCCACTGGCGGGAAGGATGTACGATTTATAAATTAAACGGTAATTTAAATAATCCGGTAATGTATTTAAATACAAATGGGACGCGAAGGGTGGCACGCGAATTAAATGCTAACTGCTCTATCTTCGTACTCTTAAAATAGTTCAAGCAATAAGGAGGCAGACGTATTAAACAAAAACATATTTACTACATTCGTAATATTTCAAAATTAGTGTTACGAATTCCAACTACTCGTAGACAATATGGAAATTTGAGTGATTTTTGGAAGTGGTGATGATAAATGAGAAGCAAAGAGGAAGGTTTGGAAGGCCTTTGATTCTGAATCTTGTGAACAAACTTTTCATAAAACCCTAAATAAATAGTACAAAATTTTCTTTTTACACTTTTGTGCAAGTTTGAAAATTGGGTGCAGATGATTAATTTGATTTAATTCTTCTTGTTCTGAAATCCACACCATCATCAGTAAATACGTACGTACCCGTTTTCGTTTGTTTAATATACGTGAAAACTATTTTAAAGGTAATTTAAATGAAAAAACTATATGTCTAGATTTGTGCAGCGCCCTTGACATGATATCTCACAAAAGCTATATAAAAGTAGTCAAGTAAGATTAATATTATTTCTTAGGTTATGTGAGCTAATTTAATGAAAACATTCTTACTAAGTACGCAGCTTTAAAATAGATTTGATAAAATTCCCTTTCGAGATTTTTTTTTTGAAAAAGTCTTCTCAATCACACTCGAAAGATATAATATTATCCAAAATAAAAAAGGTGTAATGTATATCACATGAACCAATACTTAAGAGTATTCCCCCAAATTGAAATACGAAATGCACAGAATAAAATTATGCCGAAATCACAGATGGTGATATTTTAAAAAGTTATTTCACCCAACGCATCTGTTTACCTTGTTCTTTGGGAGTGGTTGCACCTTCCACCCCAACCTTCTGCAGGTGGGAGGGATGGGAGGGAGTGAACCGATGCTGGGGTTGATTCAGCTTTTTAAGTTGCCTTTAAAACCGAAAAAAATCTGTTTACTTTCGCATGCTGCATGCAGTCAAAAAGCTTAATCAGGTGATGATATATTTGTACTCGAAGATGATAATTATTGTTGATTGGAATGTAACATGGAATTTGATTTAACTTATTTTTCATCTTTTCACTTATATAATGGCTCATTTGGATGCGTTCAATACTGTGCACACAAAGGACTAAAACAAATGATTTGCGAAGTTGCGAAATATGACGATTTTTTTAGTGATTGTGTTGGGTGAATCACAATGCAGCTTAAAGCTCAAAGCTGGAGCTATTCGGTGGTTAAAAAATGAATGCTTTGAATCGTTTTACAATTTTTTTATTAAGTATTATGTTAAATACCTTAATGTAAGTTCCGTCTAATAAGGAATCAGCATAACACTTTGAGAAAAAAATTAAAAGTACGGTTACTTAAACATGTCGAGAATTGAGTCTACTAATAGAAGTCAAATACTTACACCACAATGTTACAGATGACGTTTTATAATCTGTCAATAATCTTACATAATTTTAAATGAATTAAAAGCTAACTGGGTTACCTTAAATTTAATATCTAGATAAAATGTCTTGTACTTATGCGAATGCATACGGAAGTAAAAAACCTCTCTCAAGGAATGTAGTTTACAGACACATATTTATTCTATTCATCACAAAGCCAGTGAATCGACGGGCTGCGTAGTTTTGGCCTATCGCCGTTTTGACCTTCAGGACTTAAATTAGAACTTAAATTATTAAAGGAAATACAGTTTTTATTAAGTCGTTTATTGAAAAATAGAACAACTTAAAAAAACACTCTAATCCAATAAAAAAAAAGTTATTCGTTCATACCTTTTTGTTATTTTAATAGTTTTTTTTAGTTTTTGTTGTTTAGTAAAAATGTTTTAATGATAAATGGTGTATTTTACAGGCAAAAATGTATTTTAGTTCTTGGTGCAATTGCATAATAATAGAAAAAGTACCACTTTAATAATAAGGCAAGCACTAGATAACATAAGAAAGTCGAGTGGTGAAATGATCCAGCAAGGTAGACTGGGGTAGGTTGGGCACTGGGTAGGTCTGCGGGTGTCGCTGTTGGCCGAAAGCAGGAAGGGGATGCTTGGTGGCTGCCACAGGACGAGGGGTGGGGGTGGTATCAGCTCAAGTGATATAATGAAGTTTTAATCGGCAAAGAAAGAAATATCCCGCAGGGTTTAGGGGGCCGCCTGCGCCCAGAGATTTCCCTTATTTTCCCGCTTTCCCGTTCGGTTTTTAATTTATGAACACCGTCGTGATTGCGAAAGGGCGGTGTGAAAATTCACTTTTTTTAATTTACACGATCTGAAATTGATGTTGAAGATAATGCACCATATAAAATAACGTTTGAATATAAAAAGTAAAAATTTACTCTAATTTTAATTCATAGCACAATGGGAAAATGAGTTAAGTCATAGTTGGTCGTTAATCTTAGAATCGAACCAATTTCTTTTGAAAAGAAATGTTCCCGGGTTAGGTAAAATCAGACAATATTTGATTTTTCCCAAATTCCATCATAAAATGTCGAAATTGTTGCTTCTGCAATGAAAAAGGAATTAGTTTATAGATCATTGAACCCACGAAGCCTTTATGCGAATCTAACACTATGAACTACTTGGCTAAAAACTCGTCTATATGCAAGCCTAATGAATACTCTTCCTAAAGTTTACATGAAGATTTATGATTCTCACGGCTATGAGTACTATATTATTTGACATGCTAGATATCGAGCCATTTTGGACTTTTTCTCCTTCGATTGCCAACGTTTTGGACAATTTTGCAGGGTCGTCAGCACATTAGTGAACATGTGACGATGAGGATATGTGACGATAAGGTTATGTGAAGATAAGGATATGTGACGATAAGGTTGTGACGATATGGAAATGTGATAATATAGTCAGTATTTTCCATGATGCTAGACACTGCAAAGCTGTCTGTATGCTCAAGAAGGTGACGGTTCAACAACCCAAAAGTAAAACGAAACAATTATATTAGATAGATTTCTATTTCAAAAGTGGAAGTTGTAATATTCCCAAAATGTGTTTTTACGAAGATAAAATTATCAAAAACTTGCATTGAAAATCAATTGATGGTTTTCTGTACTAGAAAAATAGTGCTGCATTATTCATAGAACTAAAAGCAGGTAAGTAAGAACTAACCCGAACAAAAATACGCTAAAACGCGACTCTTATTCTAATTTGCAAAGCGATTTGGGAAGATGTTATTCAATTTATTATTCATTTATTCGCTCACGGAAAAATACGATTTGGAGGACGTTACTTACGTCACATATGGAGAAATTTTAAAGTCAAATGTTACTTTTCGTCGCTGATCTCGAAAAACTGGATATCTGCAAGTTTATTACGGCATATTTTGTAATACATACTCGGAAACACCTATTGTGAATACGTCTAAATGTTTTCTTGAGGTTCACATTTTTATGATGACTACGTAGAATAAATTCATAAATAAAACGGTTTCATGAAGTAATTAAGAATAAAAACGTAACAGTCTCAAAATAAATACATGAATAACCCAAGCTAAAATAATAAAATTAATAGTAGGTATTCCCGTGTACTCTGTTTGATTAGCAAGTCGGCTTGTGTTGGGATATTCATAGTTAGATAATTAGTTTTTTATTGTTTAAAGTCCCAACTGCTTCCAACCGTCGGGAGCCACTGAAACTATGGTATCCCCAATTGACTGAAAGTATTGGGGAGGGGATGGAGAAGGGGAAGAGGAAGGTGGGGGAAAATACCTGGCTATTCAGATCTGGTCACCAAACACGGCTAAAAGCCGTTTCAATTCTGAATGGTGGTTTTTCACCAGGGCGATACTGGAACGTGCACAAATATACTATATATTATTTTAAAATAAATTAATTGTCAAACAGCACAAATTAATTAAATAAAATTTACTTGCGCACGCCGGGATTTGAACCCGCGACCTTCGGATTGGTAATCGAGAGCCTTACCCCTCGACCGTGGAGGCCGTCAAAAGTTTAAAGCCGGTCTTTAAGATTTTCCGGCATGATGCAAAGAAAGAAGTGCAAGTATTGCATTAGAAATTGTCAATTTCATTGGTTTTTAAGCTAAAGCACCTAACTTTCCCTGCAGTGCCCGTTAACGTAATACTATATTAAAAAAACCAAAAGCGCAAAAATCGTGGAAGGGAATTGAAAATACAGTCATCTTGATATTTTCCCACATTTTGTTGGCAGTACTCACGAAACAGTTCGTTGTGAAGAGGTTGATACACATTCAAACACACTCGCACACGGAATTCAAAATAATGAGAAAATAAATTTAAATGTATTATTCTACGAGGGCTTTCACCCCCGCACCACCTCCCACTCCAAGGCCTCCCACCCTTTACATAATCCAAGCCTTTTGTTTCTTTTTCCATTCGTCAACTGGAAAGTTTAAATCAGTCTCTCTCGGGATGTGGTAATACATTTAGATCCGTCTTGCACGCATGCTAATGTGCCAGAAACTTCGCGAACCTGCGAAGCCTTCTGAAACCTTCCGAAACCTCCTAAAACCTCCCCAAAGCGTCGATTCCAGCTAACGAAAACAATACGCCAAAGGATTATAATAAATTCTGGGAGCACGTGTGCCCTACGTGCGAGGTTTTTACTGATAAATACCCGGGATATACATACATCATCTTGGAGGTGATGAGGGGAGGGGGACAATATGATTGAAGGCGGGGAAGGGATTATAAAGAGTTCAAAGAAAACAATTCCCTGGAAGCTTCTCAAGCGGGATTCATAAAGTTATATGAATAATAAAGTGTTTCGATTCTACGTAATTATTTTTATTCTAAAAGACAAACAGATGTTTCTTAGCAATTAGAAATATTAATGAAAAAAAAACGTTAAGCAGAACACACTCGAAATATATAAAAAAACAGAGATTGTTCAGTAAACTTACTATGATAAATTTTTAGTAAAAGTATAACGTATTAGGATTTTTATATAAGGCTGATAAATATGACGTAATAATATCACCTACGGAATTTTTAATAACCAATTTAAATTAAACGTACTGGCTTTATCACAACATTATTAAATCCGATGTATTACGTATTCGTATTGTTAAAAACGTTGATACGTCAGGCGCATCCACAATTTATTTGATTAAAATGCACAAATTTAATTTTAAATAGACTTTCAATTAAAATAAGTCAGTGAACTTACAGAAGAGTTGAAGGGTGAGGTTAAATAAGAAACTAGAGGGCGCTGGGTGGTGAAGTAAGGGATACAAGGCTGCGGGCTGCGGGCTGTGGGTAGGCAGTTGGGTGTGGAGTAGTAAGAAGAGGTAGAGGGTAGGATATGGTGTAGGAAGGAAGGGTGTTCAGCGGAGTAGTGAGGCTATTTGCATATTCGTCAGCTGTGCTTCCTTCGTCTTTAAACACATCGCATTCCAGCGAGTCACCCCTGCTTTATGCTTATGTGTCGCGGGTAAAACATCCCCGTTTGGAAACAAGGTGACCTGAAAATTTCGATATTATCATCAAACATTTTCTTTAGATAAGGCAAGGAATTGATAAATTCTCTCATAAAGTGAGGATAGTTAGTGCAAAAGGTTTTTTTTTTCTAGAAATCAAGAGATTAGAACCTACTTTAATTAATACTAGGAGCTAGCCCATATTAAGCCTTCGTCAGAACCAAAACATTTGGTAGTACCCCTAATTGCTTTATTAATTTCAATTTTGCAGGAAATCGACATGTTTTTCCACACGTGTAGACAGCGTGAGACGCACATCAGCGAATTTATTTTTAATTAATAAAATGAAACTTTTGTAGGAATAGAACACTAAACAGATTTTATTCTTGGAAGTAGCCAGCCCCGTATATAAAACACGCCCACACCAAATACACACCTTGTTCAAAAAATCAACACAAAAAATCTCATCGACGCAAACGTTTGGGAAAAAAAAAATTGTTGCGTTATGAATTGACAAGATACACTTCTTTAGAGTTTATCCACTGTGCAGAGAGCTTCTTTTATGGGAATATTATTATCATTTTTTAAAAGTGCTTACAATTGCATCATAATTCTCGTCAAGTAACACATTGAATATTATTTTTCCCTAATACCACCATGAGAAAAATAAATATTTACCATTATGATGAAAATTTACGATGGGATCTGCGACAACTAAGTATACATACAATCTGAATAAAATTAAAGAGGGAATCATAAAGACCATACTTAAAGTAACCATAAAAATGCGTTCGGTAGAAATTTTAAATAGTTTTGACTTACTAAATGCATTACAAATATATGCCAAAAATATATTATTGAAACTATTGAAAAAAATAGAACCCCCACTAGACCACGCACCCACGAGACTAGATATAATAACAATGATATAAAAAATATTCCACGTTATAAAATCACACTGACAAAGAATCTATATACATATTTTGTAACAAAATTCCACAACAACCTTCCTTCAGATATAAAACTAATAGAAAAGTTTAATGAGTCCAAGTCAAGAATTAAAGTCTGGCTGAAAGAGGTCAATGATATAACTTTAAAAACAACACTAAAAACGACATAGATGACGCACCTAATTAGAAATGACATCTAATTTAATTACTCTAGTCCTCCTCAGGACAAGACCTTCAGGACTAGTGAGGAGGACTAATAAAAAGTCATGTACTAATAATTGGTTACAAAGTACAATAACTAATACACCATTTGATATTTTAATGTTTTATTCTTCTATATTTCTATTTTTATTATTAACAATTCGAGTTGAAATTCCATTATAATGTTTTGCTGAAAAATCTTAAATTTTTTCCTACTTTTTTCTATTTTGCCTGATCTACCTGTCATGGCCATCTTGAGACTGATACAATTTGTAACTAAACTATAGGTAGAAACCGGTCAGGTAAAAAAAAAATTATGCAAAAAAAAAAAAAATTATATTTACACCATATTTTGCATTTTCACATGCTTATTAATAGAGTCGTAAGAAAGAAATCATTAAATAATAATTAATCTATTATTAACAATAAAAAAACTGTCTAAGAGATCAATTTTAAATGTTTCCTGTCATCCCTCCCTCAATCTTTATCTCTTCCCCCACTCTTTAGTAATCCCCAGTCACGCTCCCACCCCCACTGTGACACCTAATATGTATGTTCTGCCATAATTTTGTAATATCGTTTGTACATATTTGCCTTGATAAAACAAAGTTCGATTGTTTTATTTAATTAAAAATAAATCGTTTGCAAGTAGTATTTCAGTAAGTTATAATTTTTATGAAGATTTTATTAATTGGTGAAATACACTATTTAATGCATAGATGAAAAATGTTTTTTAAACATCAAAAAGTTAATATAACAGGTAATTTCTTGGGGTGAACCCTGTGAAATTTAAATAGGTATGGCGGAAGGAACATTGCGTGACAGAAGCGGATGCAGAATGGATACTAATAAACATTAAGCCAAGGGGTTGCGAGCAAATTAAGCGTAAATGGTACGAGATTTCATTTCGTTTGAGATGAATGTCATAAAGATTTCTACATACTTCAATCATGCATTAAGATGAGCGGGATGATTCATATTTACTCAACTTTATGCTATTTAAATATGTACTACGAAGTTGATTAGTCATAAAAAATATATATTTTTATGCTTCTGAAATTAATTTGTCTTTATTATTCCCTAATTTAAATCACGTGACACCTACGATATAATATTTTCATAATACACGTTATTATTAATATAAGTTACCCGCACGTTTAGTCAACCCGACTGAACCGAACTTGACCTAATCTAACCTAGTTCAACCTAAAATAATCTAAACAAACCAAACCTAACATAAACTTACCTTACCTAACCTAACCTAACTTATTAAAACCAAACCAAGCCAAACCTAACCTATTCAATCTTCTTAATCTAACCAAATCTAACCAAAACAAACCAAACCGAATCAAACCAAACTAAACCTAACCCTTAATTATGTAAACCTAACCATCGTTGAGATATTTTTTCCCCCGAATATCAAATAAATAATGACAATAAAATATGATTTGATTTATTGAAAACAAATAAATAGTTACAATAAAACACATTCTTTAAAATTAAATAAATAAATAGCAAACATTTCAAATATAGATTTTTGTTGATCTCTGTTATAATACATTTTATCTAGGTAATTTTTCGGTTGTGTGGATTTAAAAAGAAAACTAATTTTTCTAAACACACAGGTACCTACTTCAGTTTCAAATGTGGAAATTTCACGTAGGTTCGTACCTATGCAAATACATTTGAATCACATGCAATAATTCTATTTTTAAAAATAGTTTAAAAGTAAAACCGAGTTCCCAACTCCTTTATTCTGACCTATTTCATAGAAACAGAACAATTCTTTTTTTGATATCACACTAACTCTATTTTAATTAATTTGTACTCGCAGAGCTAAAAAAATGCAGAAAACCCGTCAGCAAAATGTCGTACAAATACTCTTAAGCATTTATTTGTTGATTTCATGTAAAACTTGTAGAAATCCATTTTTTAATGTTGTTTGTAATAATAAAGTAAAATTTAAAAATAAAGAATAAATTAAATAAAAGATATACAAATTAAACTTGGCAATAAAAATAAAAATAAATGGCATCGACTGTAGCTACTTCTGTTCACTCGCTTCTATTGCCGGTCTATAATATAGAATAGAACGAAAATTCAATTTCTATCGGGTATACTAACCCATATTATAGATGAGGTGAGAACGCGGCTTAAGTCATGAAAAATAACAAAACATTTCCAACACTTTAAATTCAAATTTGGAGACGAAAATAGTAGCGACTCGATTGATGGAATAAGACTGAAATAAGAAAATTTTCAGTTATTATTTATGTAGTTCATATTCACTCCGCTTAGCGCACCAATAAAAATGTCAGTATTTTAAAACCGTCAAATACAATACAAAATACGTAGCAGTTCCAATTTTTTTCTCAAGTGCGATATTTTACAATTTAAGTGAAAACTTAGCCAATAAATAATGCAGAATGGTGTGAAAAGTGTTATTTCAAAATGTTTGAGCACGTATTTTTAAGTCAAATCAAGAGTCCAAGAAAATGTCTACCTCACTGAAGTGCGAAACGTATGAAAAAATTGATCAAATCGGCAAATTCGAATGCTTTTTAAAAAAAAATCACTTAAAGCAGTTCACGCGGTAATGGACTCCTCTGCAGAGCAAAATGTTCAAAATCGAACTATTTCAAAATAACTCTACTGTTGGAATTAGTATTAATATATAGATTTTCGTAATTAGCATGAAGGAGAAAAATGGCATGATTTAAACTGAAACTTTGAGGAGGTTATTGTTTTTAACAACATGCAAATCGGTTTCATCACAACCGTATTTTCGTCAGATCGAATTTAAACTATTTAAGATAAAATGGTATTCGGTAAATTCATCGCCTACAATTCACCGGGGAAAATTATGTGCCATTTTTTGGAAGTGTGTTTCTTACTGAAATAATTTAGTACGAATAATAGGCAAGTATTAAAAGGAAAAAACAGTTATGTTAGGTTAGGTTTGAAGAAACACACTTCCAAGTAATGGATGGCAAAAATTTTTCTGCGCGGTGAACTTTCCGCGGTGAATTGTGGGCGGTGAATGTTCTGTGGTGAATCTTCGACTGTGAATTGTGAGTGGTAAATGTTCCTAAAACGGGATAGAATAGAGTGATAGGTAACATCTTTAATAATCACCCTTGTGAAATATCACCAATCGAAACGTTGCTTAAAATGGGAAACCACTTTAGTGACCAGATCTGAAGAGCCAGGTATTACCCGACCTTCCCTTTCCCCTTCCCATTCCTTATTCTACTCGCTCCTCTCAGCCTCACAATGTACTCCAAATATACGATGAAATAGTTCCATTGGCTAAATCACAAGAAAAAGTTGATCTTTACTATAACAAAGGCAAAGGTTTGCCGAAACCGGTTAGCATGTTGTTATAAAGTAAATTATGTGTACAAAGTTTCAGTTTTTTATTTCATAACGTTTCATGAAAGCATTGCATATTTCCAAAAGCCTAAAATTAGCGGATAAAAATTAATCAATGAAAGTGGGTAATGTTTGCTAAACACGGTAGGTACCCATGGAACAGATTTATTAATTATCAAGGTGAAAGATCATGTTACGTGATATTTAATGATGTAGATAGGTCACCTTAAATTGTAATGGATTATCCAGGTTGTTACTTAGCGAGATTATTTGTCTCCTTAAAAGTGTAAGCTGAAACTTCGAAAGTTAACGAAGAAATGTTTTTTGTTATATAAATAATGGTTTCCCTAAAACTTTATAAAAAGGGTTGTTACTCAAAGAAAAACTTTTGATTAAACAAAACCCGAGTGTTAATTTAGTCAACATCCGTTTCCTAATATAATAGAGGAAATGCTAAAACATTACAAAGGGTTACTGTTTGTTACTAAAGACAAAGGATTTTTGTAAAATATTAAGTGTTGAAGTTTTGATATTTTTTAAACCCTTTCTATATACCCAATCCTTACTAAGTTTGATTTTGACTTAAAGTGGTAAGGGATGTCAGAGAGGGATTAGTTATTAATTTGAAAAATGATAATATTATTACGCAATACGACAGACATAATATAACTAAAGAGTGTGTAACCATTATTTAGAACTATTTATTTGATTTTTGCTATGTCGCATAATTCCGACATTGAATTAGAATAAAAAAAACCCAAACAGATTAATGGACCAGATAAGGAAGTCATTGAAAGAAACCCTGTTTGATCTTTATTGGGCCTAGAAAAGAGTGACCCATTAAATACAAAAACGCGAAGCAAAAGAACAGAGAAAGAGACATTATTTTACTCATAAGATCAGATGCATATACTCGTATACACATATAATATATAATTAAAAGTAGGTAACGTTCACGTGACATTATCACATACCCAATGCTAATAATTCAGTATCAAATGCTTGCACTCCCCGCGCTCTCACTTCTCAGTAGCACTCACCATAAAGTAGACTATATCAGAATATTAGCAGGCGGAGGTGTTCCTCTAAAAAGGCTGGTGAAATTTTCCCATGGCGACAAACTCGGCTCCTTACAGTTATGTTACCGGGAAATGGTTCGTGAAATGATACATTTACACGCCTTAAGGTGCCACATCACCAGGCAGACTACCTGCGATATGGAAATTAGATGAAATGTGAGATTACGGAGATGAAATGGGGGCACAGATGGTGTCAACATCGAATGCCAAGATTGTGAAATAAATTACCAAATTTAAAAAAAGAATACGCACTTGGCTTTCAAAATCTCATTTCCTTATTCTACTTCAAATAGCATAGTCTGGGTACTATGGATTTAAGTAACAATACCTTAAAATGCTATAAAATAATCAGAAAGACTCCTGAACTTCAATTTGTTATATTGTCGAATTTATTCAAAGTGTGGGAACAATTTTTAAAATTATTATGTAAAGTATAATTTTGCACTTTTCAGCTTTCGATTAAGTAATTTAAAAAAATAAAGAATTGTAAGGTGAGGTGTTTTAAGTGCAGTTGAGTGGTTTCGGTATAAGTCTGTATTTGGTGCTAATATATTTTCTATTATGTAACTTATCCAGCGTTTTATTTTATTTTTAAAATTTATTATAGTTGTGATTTTTGAAGGAGAGTGAGATTTTGGTATCATAGGATGAGAATTTTTTTTGTCTAAATGTTATGTTTGTGTTTCCGTGTTGGACGTGCTTTTTACCCCGAGATCTAGTGTTTCTGATCTGTATGTTTGTGTTATTTCTTGTTTTTTTGTAATTATGAATATAAAGTAGAATTGTTTATAGTATAATTGTTTTATTGACATAGTAAGTTTGTTGAAGATTTCGTCAGTACTAGTTCTTCCAGGGACTTGAAGTATAATTTACATGATGGCTTTTTGTCCTCTAATGAGTAAATTAAGAATATTATTATTAGAACTGCCCCATCCGATAATACCATTTTCTAATAGTGATTGGTAGATAGGCATTGATTTTTATCAAATCTTTTGTGCTGTTTTGTTTCAGCTTTAAAAGCTTCTATCTTTTGTTTGAATGCTGATAAGGGTCGGGCCTAGAATTATTAAAAACACTCAGTTTTACTATTGCCCATAACTCCAACAAATGTAATATAATATGATCAATAGTTTGATATTAGCGTTGGACTGTTTTATCCATATTTATTAATAAGACGTATTAAACGAGATATTATAACTATAAAATCGTTTCTTTAAATTAAAATATGTTAAAATTCACAGGTATAAAAATGAAATATTCAGTCGACATTCCTGGGATACATCACGAAATTCTCGCTCTCATTCCATATCTCTTGTCTGGGATCACACCTCGTATCATACATTCCTGCTTAGTACCAATCACTGTTCATGCATTTCGACATCATGTCTAGCCTCACCGTGCATTACCCAAACAGGAAACGTCGTCTCATTAACATTCACACGTCTCCGCCTTCAGGTTTCATTTCGTCTCCCGGAACCTTATTACCTCCCCCGGAGTAATATCACTCCCCCACCCCTTCCTACATCGTTATCCAAGGTCATAACACTTGCTATAGTGAGATTCGTCAGATTAGGAATGGGCGAACACTGAACTATCGATTCGCTAAGTAAGCCGAAGTTAAAGATGAATAACCTACTCCATTAAGAATCGTGTTTTGAATCGGTGGGTCGAATACTTTAATCTCACAAGAACCATGGAATTCAATTAAACGTTTAATAAATGCTTTTAGTATTTACCTTATATCAGATGGAAGAATATCTATAATTTTACCATTATATAAGTATATCGAACGTGAATATGATAAATAAACTCAAGCCTTTCAAAAATGGATACAAAAATAACAACACCTCAGTTGAACGACCTCTGAAACAAACAAGTTGTCAAAACAACACGTGCAAATTCAATACTAAGCGAGCCAAAGGCCTATATTTCACCATGAACAAGTCAATATTTCACCACAAAAATGCAATGATTTCAAAACACCTGCAAATAACGTTGCCGGCGCCCTATAAAAATGGTACGTACATAGGCACGCGCCCCTATTCTCGGTCACGACTCTGACCAAGCAACATCTCGACTGTAACGCTGCTCCACCGTTAAAATCGGCAACCATCTTCAATCTACCCGGACCTACTCTCCTCACCAAGTGAGAGATCTTCACTCTACCCGAACTGCTCTTTTCATCAAGTGAGAGATCTTCAATCCACCCAGCCTACCCACGAGCTTGCAGCAACCGGTCTGACCCTAATGCCATCCCCGGATATGCCGCAACCTGAGCCCGACAGCCACCCAGCCTACCCACGAGTTTGCAGCAACCGGTCCGACGCTAATGCCGTCCCCGGATATGCCGCAACCTGAGCCCGACAGCCACTCAGCCTACCTACGAGATTGCCGCAACCGGTCCGACCCTAATGCTGTCCCTGGATATGCCGCAACCTAAGCCCGACAGCCACCAGCCTACCTACAAGCTTGCCGCAACCGGTCCGACCCTAATGCCGTCCCCGGATATGCCGCAACCTGAGCCCGATAGCCACCCAGCCTACCTACGAGATTGCCGCAACCGGTCCAACCCTAATGCTGTTCCCGGATATGCCGAAACCTGAGCCCGACAGCCACATAGCCTACCCATGAGCTTGCCACAACCGATCCGACCCAAATGCCGTCCCGGATACGCAGTAAATCTCGCTCATATGACAGCTGACATCACCTCAAGCGATCGACCATACTGGCCAGTGCTTCAAATCAAGCACGCTCCGGGCGACGACATCCACATCTAGAAACTACCAAACATCTTTCTCAGGAGGACTAGCGAATCACAATAGCGATGCATCCCTGTGTGCTGGTGCCTAAATATTTATAGTCCCTTGTGCGGGCCTACACGTCTCGTACAATAAGTATATTTTATTTAATAAACTCTCCAAGATAAAATACATCTTTGGTTCAGAAAAACCGTTGTAACGTTGTATGATGCTCTACCAAGTGATATTAGAAATACCAAAATTTTAAAAAACAACATCAACATATGGCTAAAGAAACATGAAGACGAGAAAATTATATGAAATTTTGAAGACAACATAAGTATTAGTAACTCCAATACAACAACACACAGACCTCCTTGGAACAGGAATCTCTATTGAGGAGAACTGTGAATATAACAAAAAAATACTATACTTTACTTATATTTAACAATGTAATATATGATAAATTAATTGACCTCAAATAGTTTTTATTAAAAAAAATCGATTTGATATTTTTATACTTTAATTCGTATCTGTTTCCAAATAAAACCGACAGAAATATTGTCATTAAAGATGAGATCTTTCTATCACAGTTGAATAAAGAAGATAATGCAAGAATACAAAGAAAATTGTCATAATTAGTCCGAATTATTATATATCTGCAACGAGCAAATAATATTGATTGATTTGAAGGAACCTTTAAAAGACTCAATTGTTTCCTCCGTACATCCTTTAGCAATCCTTTATTTTTATTTTTCAATCCAACGCTAAAATGATTATTTATATACATGTTCATCACATCAATGTTCCAGACTGGAAGATACTCTCAGTATCGCCCTGGTGAATTGAAACGTTGCTTGAAATGGCCTTTAGCCGTGTTTGGTGACCAGATCTGAATAGTCAGGTATTTCCCCACTTATCTCTTCCCCTTCTCCTTCCCTTCCATTATACTTTCAGCTTCACAACATTAGCCAATTGGGGATGCCATAGTCTCGCTGGCTCCAGACGGTTGGGAGCAGTTGGGACTCTTGTGCGGTATTCATATAAAAAAAAATAAAAGGAAAATTAGGAAACTTATAAAGTCATTAAGTTCAATAATAAGACACGTTGTCGAGTTTTAGGAAATCAAACTCTACACTTTAAGAACATTTTGGTATGTATTTCATGGAATTTAATAAATGATTTAGATATTACATGTAAGTCATTTGTAGATTTGTTGGGCCAATTTTTGCCGCTGAATATTTTCACTTTTACGACCTGCCGGAAATAACATCAATGTGAAAATTAATTCCTTGGATGAATGTATAAAAACTTAGTAGATTTATTTTATCTTCAGACTACTCAGTGAGAGGGCTTGTGAACTCTCAAAATTAGCAGCCAAAAGCCAACTCGATTATTAATATCTTGATGTTGCATGACATTAATCCGCAGAAAATTAATGCAGTAAATTCGTTGCAGAGATAACCATCGCTTTAGGAACGATTTCATGCACTCCCGTTTTATCGCGGCGCACATTTGTTAATAGGCGAGTGTTTATATCAAACAAGTGGTGTACTACTTAGTAAATATTCCCATCTTAACCGCGTCCCCACCTTTCTAAGATAAAATCCAGTCAGAGATACAACAGCGAAAACTCTTATCATTGGTGTTCTCCGGATACTTTTTAAGGCGAATAGTTTGTATCTTTTAGTGTTTGTGCTTAAATTATTCCCTCCTTTGGTTGCAGTCCAACTTGTTGAGATCCAGAAGGGGGTTCAGGACGCTTTTGGTGTCTAGGTACCCCTGGTTCTAGGAGACTGTCTGTACCCGCGGCGTAAAGCGAGATGAGACCGCGGTAGATTACACATGAATTATGGAGTCGAGATATCTAATTGTGGGGGTTATGGTGGGGAGACGCAAAGATGCATCTCGCGGAGGATGGAAGATGATGTCTGATTGAGAAAGATCAGTACGAGACGGTGTACAAACAAGCAAGAAGATATTCCTTAATTTGCTATGCCCACGAATGTCAAGAAAAAAGGTAGAATAACAAAGATATTTTTTATTATTATAAACCGAAAAAATACATAATTACATACAGTATTACAAAATTATTTAAGTGTTACTATTATATTAAGTCTATCCTCACTCTAAAAAAACTATACTACTGTTTTTTATTTCTCAATTTGTTTACATACTGATATTTTCGTAATATTATTTAAATCGGTGTTATATAATTGGACTTTAGTATCTATATAACAAAACTGTTATGCTGTTTTCGTATTTAAAAAGAAATCAACTTGTGTACATTGATCACAACATGCACGCACCTATATTGTTCGGATGTTGCCCATTTGTATGAAGATTGTTATTTATTGTTTTATTATATAATATTGTTGAACTAAACTCCTGCCGACAAGCTACTTGCAGTGGCTTATCGGGTATAAGTTCTCATTGTATTTAATTAATATTATACAATAAGGAAATAAAAAAGTGTAGGAAATACATATATAAATAATTATATATATATGTATAATATTTAAAAAAATACGAATATTTGGTACAAACCGACTCACAAATATATAACAAATGATAATAGCATATTGTGTTGTTTTTCAGTTGGCCACAAAAATCAGCGTAAGATAACATTAAAAAGGCCATTTTGAAATATTCGACTTCAAAAACTATATACAGCTTACCTTTGGTCATAACGAAATGCACGCCACTGATAGGTAGGTTCTTAGAGATACGATGAAAAAAATACCAGTTAGGAATTGACCTTCCCAATGCCTTCATAATTTTATATTGTATTTGTAGGTACGTAGAATAGACGTAATATAAGAATAGGAAGTAATATTTGTACAGCGCCCTTGAGGTGATTTTTCACAAAAACGGCGCTATAAAAATAATCCGATTATTATTATGAAAATAACGGGTAGGAATTAAAATATATAAATCTGTAGCCGTAATTAATGGCAGAGTAAAAAAGCATTAATTTCTCCGAATTGCATGCCATATTCTTTGATTTACGAGTTCATTAATCACGTCCCACGATAGGATGGGATATTTACTTTGTTTCGAGCTCTTTATCGAGTTCGTGCAATTGTTCAATACGTGCTGCAACTACTTCCAAGCCACAGCCATAACTAACTACTTGTCTATTACCATTCTAGATGAACACAAAAATTAACTTTACTGTTCTGGTTTATAAAAAAAAAAACTCACGGAAGGTAGTTCAAAATAAAGCTGAAAAAAAAAAGATTTTTTAAGTGAGGTATATATTTTTTTAAGAACAACCAACTAAGACACTCGGGCATCTATAAATTAAATTGTAATAACTGTTCGGTTTTGTATATCGGTAAAACAGCACGTAATGTCGATATTAGAATCAAATAACATTTTAGATTACGGTTTTTTTTTTTTTTTACATGAATACCGCACAAGAGTCCCAACTGCTCCCAACCGTCTGGAGCCAGTGAGACTATGGCATTCCCAATTGGGGAATGTTGTGAGGCTGAAGGTATTGGGGAGGGGAAGGAGAAGGGGGAGGGGAAGAGGGAGGTGGGGAAATACCTGGCTATTCAGATCTGGTCACCAAACACGGCTAAAAGCCATTTCAAGCAACGTTTCAATTCCGAATGGTGGTCTTTCACCAGGGCGATACTGAGTATCTTCCACTCTGGAACGTGCGCAAATATACTATATATTATTTTTACATTAATTAATTGTGAAACAACACAAATTAATTAAATAAAATTTACTTGCGCACGCCGGGATTTGAACCCGCGACCTTCGGATTCGTAGTCGAGAGCCTTACCCTCGACCATGGAGGCCGGTTTAGTATTGGCCCATCAACTATCTAGAAAGATCATGCCCATAGTCATAGCACCTGAGTCATTTTACACAAAAATGGTTTCCTTTTGGCATTCGATTAGATAATTTGGAAGCATTATAAATAAAGGAAGCCATTAAGGTTGGCAGTAATATTCTTCATAATCAACTTAATTTTTTTTCGCACAACCCCATATTAGATACATTTCCGGTTAATTCAAAATTTCGCACATCTCCTTAATCCATTCTTTGACGTTCGTCTCTTCTTTTGCGTATATGTATTTCATGGGTATCTCTGTCTTCATTTTTCCATTGCTTAGTTTCATATTTTGTCTTCTACCTTTTGTATAACCCAACTATATATATGCTCACTTGAAATATAATTTAAGCCACTGATAAACCAAGTTCTTAAAAACTTGGGTCAAGCATTTCGTGCATAAGCGCAAAGGGTATTAATTATTATTTATAAATGCTGGTTTGTAACAATGCCATAGTCAGTCGTTAAAGGTCCGCACGTCTGGTCAGCGCTGTTATACCATTCAATACTACTGCTTTTATTAAATAAAAACAATAAATGTAAAAAAACACTATTACCGGAAACACTTAGTATATATTGCTGATTTCAACTTATGGGTTTGCGATGTCGATGTAGCTCGAACGGTAGAGCATTCGACCCATTTATTAGAAGGGCGGGTTCGAGTCCCAAGCCGGCGACATTTATCTTTGCTCGGAAGGTTTTTTCAAATTTGACAGTGTTTTCATTTGTCAATTATGTTTATAAAAATAATGATATAATTTTGTTTAGTTTTAAGATTTATCCTGATGAAGCCTGAGATAAGGGAAATCGGTTGGTGATAATTTATACAATAAATTAGTGGTTTAAAACAAAGTATTTGTTTTATTTAATAAACATAATTTTGTTAATAAACAACCTTTTTTTTAGAATTTATTTTGATTTAGCTCGCAGTCTTGTCTAAATATTTGCGTTGAGC
Source organism: Halesus radiatus (assembly GCA_022606495.2). Taxonomy (NCBI): domain Eukaryota; kingdom Metazoa; phylum Arthropoda; class Insecta; order Trichoptera; family Limnephilidae; genus Halesus; species Halesus radiatus. Next base: position 27,923 of record JAHDVE020005495.1, read on the forward strand.
TAGAAAATCTAAATAGTTTCACTCGTGCAAATTTTATGATACGGAGCTCACCATTTGAGAGATATCTTGCAGCATACATCAGGTATCTGATTAACACTAAATTTATGTATGATAATAGTAGATTAAGTAAAAAATTTCACTTCAAAGATATCCTTCACCGCAGAAGAAACAAGGTAGGATATTCATTGAAAAGGAATAGATTTGTAAGCACCTAAAGAGCTTTTTACTTATTGAATGTGACAACATCGTTAGTTTTATTGTATTGGTGAGCTTCTTTCAATACGTAAAAATTGGTTTCCTTTGTTTTAAGGAAATATTCTTCTCATTCTCATCTGCATAATTAAATCCATTTTTGTAAAATAAGAACAAAATCGATTACTCCAAGGAAGAAGGCAGTAATTCACTTCAGGTAATTTTGTAGACGATCCATTTTAATGGTTAAAATATTGATAGTTTTTCATTTTATTTATTTTTTATTATTATTATTTTTTATTTTTATTTTATTTATTGAATATGTATTCATTTAGAGTGAATTTTTTAACTTCTTTAGTATTTTGTACAAAAAAGAAATAATTTATGACTCTCAAGATGGAAGGAAGTAAGTCGAAAATTAAATTTTTTGAGTTAGTGCTGTTTTCCTCAGAGCAATCGAAATATTTTGGAAATAATTTTGGGTCGTTGTTTTTTTATCCTTAGAATATATTCCCGTATATGTCACCTTAAGTCTATTTTGGCAACTTTACAGGAAAAACAAAACAATTTTTTTAATATATTTTTTAACTATCATTAATTTAAAGATTATAGGATAAAAATTTGATCTAATTTAAATACATAATTAAAAATAAAGTAAAATATTTGTAACACTATTTTCATACAATTATTTCTTGTAATACAAAAAAAAAATATAGTACTATTTTAGACTTTCATTTGATGTATGAAGAATTCTAAGGTTCACTCGAAGATGAATCGCAAAGAAATCGAAAAATCAGGCATGGAACCCCACCTAAATATTTAAAAAAAATGATTTAACATTTTTTAATTTAATTTTCATCTACCTGTTTTATTTTAATTTTCATTCCTTACTTGATATGATAGAACTTATAATTATCACACGGGTACGAAGTTTCAGTTATAAAAAACAGTTATAAAAATGGCGTTCATGACTCAATTTGTGAAAAAAATAGACTTATTATTTTACTAATTATGGTAATGATATATTTCCTCCTTGATTTTAGTATAACTAGAAATATTTTAGTATTTTGAAGGAGAATATCGTACGAATGAATCAGTATCGTGTTTCCTAGTGCGGATTTTAATGTGGACTATGGACTGTGCACGTGCCGATCCAGCCTTTGTTTAATGTCGCCTTTAATTTACGACAGAGTAAATAACCACTGCAAGCTTCTGTGGCCAGGGAACTCCTGGCAGTATTTAGTGCATTATATAAGCCAGCTTTTGTAATCGTGAGACCAGATATGATCAGTACGTGATTAAACGAGAATAATGCAATGTTTTTTGATACTCTCAAAATAATAAATTTATTTTTGGAAAATCATGAAATATTGCTTCCCAAAACATTGTTGTGTTACGGTACTAAATCTAAAGAAAAATCACAACACCTCTTCTGTTTTTTTTTTTTTAAATATGACGAAATATATGAAGCGAAGGAAATTTCATTTTGACTATTTTTTGTGCGTTAAATGTGAAATAGCTCTTGATGGAAATGACGTTGCGAGATGAAAATATAATATATATATATATATACCCTATTGCATGCCCTATATATAGGACATAGTAATGCTTATTAATGAAATTTATATTCAATCATAGTATCTCCACTCCTGATACTACTCCAAAAATTGTACATATATCGTATTTTCATATGAAGCGGTAACTTGGTGATGTGACATTATAAGTAAAAGAATAAAACAATAACTTTGTTTACATCACTTTTTTTTATACTTTAGCCGATCGGGTTTCGTTACTACCGTAGCTTCTTCAGGGCAGTATACAACTAAACTATGAACTAAGATGCACATGTGTTATAGATTGATCCATATATCGTAGTTTAAGAAAAAAGTTATACCAGTCTGAAGATGACCGTGATAGACTGAAACCGGTCAGGTTAAGAATTGAAATTGTTTTAATAATTTATTTTAAAGTAATTCTATCACGAAATATTAGTTTAAAAAATAGGAATATTATTTGTTAAGGTTCTGTAAATTTTATGACGAATTTATTCTTCAAAACGAAACGTATTGTGAAAACAAGATAAAAAAAACATAATCAAATATATTTTTGGTTGATGCGAAAACGAGAAGGATTGTTTTGAATTCTTGATGCTTAATAAATAATACAAATTATTGTAAAATTTAACCTGTTAAAAATAATTGTTAGACTCGGCATGAATTTGGTTTTTAATCGTCAATTAGAATTGGCTTTAACACCGAGCATTCAAATGCAAGAATTAATTTAATGATATTGCGAATCGCGTTTATCCCCCGCACTCAGATAGCGAGTGGTTGACTTCCACTCCATTTACCATGAACATCCCTCGTCCTGAGGAAGGGTGTCTTTCCTCTTCCGGCTCCACCATAACTCGGTTTCGCGCCCGAATCTCGGTGCTGCAAAATGTTCCGCTCTAGGCTAAAGAGATAATTTATTTCAAATGCTCATTCTATGTACCCCTGCTTGAAGTATTTGTATTTAGAAGTGATGAAAATTAACACATTTGGAAGTGAAATAATATATTATAAACAAAATTTAAAAAAATGGGAAATTTTTAAGGATATACTAAATTAGCTAATCGATATTTTTCATTCTGTCATATACGATGATTATGAGAAAACGGTTCACAATTAAAACGAATATCTGATCTAGTTCTTATAGTTATAAAATATACGTAATGTTACTTCTTAACGATAGTAGAGTAGAGAAATATTGAATAAATTATCTATAACGCTGCGGAAGAGCGATATCGGGGCGGGGTCTTTAGCAGGTAACTAGTCCGTCGTGCTAGTTGGAAGTGTCCCAGTAAGAACTAAAAATGCAGATTCAAATGTTTGTTTTTTGGAATGGCTTTTGCTATGTTTAGTTACCGGATCTGAAAAGCCAGATATTCTAAAACAAAGTCTAGTATGCATTATGTCACTATCGAATCGAACATAGAATTATAGGATGGAGGTCTGCGACATCTAAATACGTACCCAATCTCAACACAATTAAAAAATAAATCATAAAAACCATACTTCAAGGACTCGTAAGAACGCCTCTGATAGAAAATATCAATTATTTTGGCGTACCAAATGTACTGTATATGCAAAAAAATGAACTATTAAAAGTCTCCCCACTAGAGCACGTATTCATGACACTAGTTCCTTGTTATAAAACCGCTTTCGGACAAAGAAACTACATATATTTTGCAACAAAACTCCACAACATCCCCCCCCTAGATATAAACGAATAGAAAAGTTTAATGAGTATAAGTTAAGACTTATAGCCTGTCTTATAGAGATCAAGGAAACAACGTTAAAAACAGCATTGAAAAGGAAATAGAAGACGCACCTAATTAGATAATGTCAAAGTAAATATTTCTAGTACGCCTTAGCACAGGACCCCCCAATGAGGACTAAGAAAAAAACAGTAAAAGATCAAATACTGTACAAAATATAATAATCAGTGGATCATTTTGTATTTTAAACTGCAATTTTTTTTATATATGAATACCACACATGAGTCCCAACTGCTCTCAACTATCTGGAGCCAGTGAGACTATGGCGTCCCCAATTGGGGAATGTTGTGAGACTGAAGGTATTGGGGAGAGAAAGTAGAAGGGGAAGAGGAAGGTGGGGAAATACCTGGCTATTAAGATCTGGTCACCAAACACGGCTTAAAGCCATTTCAAGCAATGTTACAATTCTGAATGGTGGTCTTTCACCAGGGCGATACTGAGAGTATCTTGTACTCTGGAACGTGCGCAAATATACCATACATTATTTTTAAATGAATTAATTGTGAAACAGCACAAATTAATTAAATAAAATTTAATTGGGCACGCCGGGATTTGAACCCGCGACCTTCGGATTCGTAGTCGAGAGCCTTACCCCTCGACCACGGAAGTCGTCCAAAAATCTGTAATGGATAATCTCTCTACCAACTGAGCTAATGAGACTAGTTCACTTTACGTCATCTTCATCTATATCATACCTCAATTTCAAGACATGTCAATATTATCCTCCATTAAATCCCATATTGTTGGCCGATATCTTTATGATGATTACAAAGTTTTACCCGAATATAATTGCAATCTAGATAGTGTCTTGGATATACCTATCCGATTTTTATTTCATATGGGACATCTATTGAATTTTCTACAAGTCTGTTGTCCCGGTAAGACAGATGTTCTGGATTCGATTCCCAGATGGTGCTGACACCTTTTTTTACTGTTTTTTTTTCGGTTTCGCGTTTCATTTAAGATTTGTTAATATTATCTTCTTCAATGATAAAATTATTTTTAGTTGTTTAAATATTATAAAAATAATTAATTAGAAGTACTTTGTTCAAACCACTGTTTTTATTTTTATTAGTTCTACGTAATTCTTATTAATTATATGAATAATGGCGCCACAAAATAATTACGCATCCATCTAAGAAAAAATAAATATTCTTAATTGTTATTAGCTAATATTCAATAATATGTTATATGCTTTATAAATGTATAAAAATATATTTTACCGTCCTTTATACTTAATAATGTGTTTTTTTAATTATTGAAAACAAAAAAAAAACTTTTCTAATGGAGGTTCTAAGCAATGTATGCGACTATGTATTTGACCAAATGCAATAAAAGAGGTTTGAAATATGAGATTTGGTCCACAAAAGAGAATTTTAATTTCATCCAAACGTATTTTTGCTTCACCGCAAGTCGACTTAACGTACAGGGTGTCCCAGCCACCTCCGTATATTGCCTCTATCCGAGCGGGGCGGTTATTAACATAATAACGCCACGGCGAATATGACTACACACACTCAGACGGATAATTAAGAAATATTCCGGAGGAGCCAACTTGCGTTAGCGGTCTGATGCTGTTTAGAGAGCGGTCGTTAAGGGACACCCTGTACCTTCTTCTGGATTGGCGGGATTAGCGGGGAGGGGGAGGAGATGGGCAAAGGCACCGAATGTTCTCGGCGTGTATTAGAGTCGTGTTTTACAAAAATGTTATTTGTTCGGAAACTACATCGAAAAGGATAGAATCTGGTGTAAAATGTATTAATTGAGTGTGCAGAGTTAACACGATTGTTAAAATTATTAAAGGAAAATTGATTTTGTGGTAAAGTGGTATAATACTGGCTCTAGCCTAGGGGTCTCGTGTTCAAGTCCTGAAAAACGGCGTACAATATTTTTCAAATATGTTTTTTTTTCATGATAACTGTGTTAGATCAGATCTGAATTCTTCTTCATTCCCTTAATTCCCTTTTTTTCCATTCCCTTTTTTTCCATCTACCAATGTTCGTAATACTCAGGTACCATAGTTCCAATGGTTAGTGCGTATGTCATATTGAAAATATATATTTTTAAATTTTAATATAAAAACGTACTTTTTTTTAAACGACTTCAATTTAATCGATCGACCGGTTTCAGAAGGTCCCTTCTGTCGTCAGGATTATATTAAAACTAACATAAGATACAAAATAATGACAGACATATATAAATATTTAGGTGTTAGGAGTGGGAGGCGACCATAGGGGAAAGGTTAATTAAGGGTTTTTTACGGGGAACAGAACGGTTCACCGGAAAAATGTCGAGAATAAGAATATATGATAAATTTAATTAGCTATTCAATGCACTAGAAGTAATATCAAGGGATTTTCTATATTAGGAATATTGTATTTTGCTCTGAAACCGTTTAAAAGCCATATCTTCGTAGATAAAAGTGAATGTTTGTTTGTCTGTCTGTACTCGATTTTCTCTAAAATTACACTACCATTTTTGTTAAAAAAAGCACAGTTTATTTTTATTAGTGCTTAAATGGTTTAGAGAGTTGTTTGAAAGAAATCCATTTTGTTAAACTGTTGCTATAACGTTTTAAAATTAGTATGAAAAACATTGAACCCGCCATCTTGCGTTGAGGTTAGCCAATAGATATACCACTCTGGTTATCCACAGATTACATATTTAAAAGAAGGTTTGTTTGGGTAGAATATTTTAAAAATTGAAAACACAAGTAGGTACCTACTTAAGAACTTTATTATTTAGATATATTTTAAGAAAATATATTTTGAATGAAATAAAATTTTCAAATAAATGTTTTTTTGTTTTTTTGTTTAGAGATAGTAATAGTCATCACAAGGCATCAATTTCGCTCTCAAATCAATTATGACACCCAAACGACAAGCAAGAATTCACAACTACATAACTTTTCCAAAAAAAAAAAAAATTCCGACCAAGGAAGGGTACACATCAGTTAGTATGAAAATAAATAAAAGTGATTATACTAAATCCATCGAAAAACTAGTGAGTAAAATATCCGAAAACTTCATATGCCTATGTTTTGCTTTTGATTGAAATTATTTATGTCCTAACCCTTTCAGATCTGAATTTAAACTTGCAGTGGTAACACGGATATGATGCTTGATAACGCCAAGTAGAATTATATGAAAATTATGATGTAGTTTGTTTTTCAATACATCGTTAGGCCTCATAGGAAGTGTTTTACATAAAATGACAAACCATACACTGTGTACAAAAAACACAATATATTAGTTTTAAAACATAGTACATACAAATGAAACATTAAAAACACACCTACCAAACTTACCTTAAATAAAATAATATCAAGGTTGCGAATATCGCGATTGAAGACAAAAGTCATCTTATGAATATATACATAGCTCCCGCCTGAATAACTAAATAGAATTGAATGAAAAAAAATCCACACAAAATCAGTATTACCAGCAATTGGAAAACAAAAACCGCCACTATATAGGGAGGAAAGAAATCTGAATTTCACGTATTTTTAAATATACGTATGGTACGAAAGGGTTAAGGAGGAAAATTTTAAGGAAATTCTTAATAAGGTTATCATTTTTATTGCACTTATTAACAAATATATGTATCATTTATCACCACTGCCTAGCCTAGTTTTGGTTAATAAAAATTAACTAATTAATGAAAATGATTTGGCATTTGGTAGAAAATTAGAAGATACAGGAGCTAAAATATTAAAACCAAAGATTGTGCAAGAACAAAGAATGAAGCATCCCAGCACATTGTACCAATTCAGCTGATGCAGAATGCTCCCAGAGAGAGCATGAAGCTCCGTCTTACTAGGCGAGATATGAAGCGGGGAACTAAGCGCACTTGTCCTTATTTATCAGCGGCGTTGCACTGATAGCGGATGTAATTGGGACTTGGACTGGTATGGGCAGAACAGTATGCTCCAAAACCACTATGGCAGATGATAAGAATAATACTTCGACAAAATGAGCTTTCGGTACTCGGGAGAGTTTTAAGATTAGGAATATTTAAATAATTTTGTAAAGAGTTTTTTCTAATTTCCAGTGAGTAAGAATTGGACTGTTGGGAAAGAACACTTTAATAAAATGTGACTACCACACAAGAGTATAATTGCACGCATCCAGTGGGACATTGTAAATCAAAATTAACCAAAATTGTAGATCGTTGCCACAATAATCGGGTAGCATGTGAAGAGAAAAGTTTTGAGTTTTCAGTTCAGGTACATAAATACATTTTGTACAGAAATTTAATGCATTTTTCTATGTTTCTATATTTTTTTTCTTATGGTTCGTTTATCTTAAGGTAGGTACAGCTTTTCAGCCTTTATGGAATATATATCAGTTCTGAAATATATAAATAAGTACGGACAGAGAACGTTGGAATACATAACACGTATGATGTTAAACTTAATGCCATATACTATAAAACAATGTAACTTAATAAATAAGGTTAAATATAGGCTGAAAAAATCAGAAAGAAAGTCATTACTATAGTAAATAATACGAATAATGTAACCTAGCAGATTAAAACCCGCTGCCGCGAGTTTTTTGTTGCATTTTTGACATTGCACATCCGCGCTGATAAAACAGAACGGTTTTGAACATACGTAAAAAAGACACAGTATGTTCATCGCGATATGAATTGAATTGCAGATTAATACCGTAAGACAGTAATTAAATGAGAATATCGAAATGTACTCGTACATACGAAAGGGCAATGAAAGAAACAGTGTAGATATTGAGATGAAAATTATAATAATATATCTATAACTAATGAGAGAAAAGCACCCGTTGACATGGCAAGTGAAAAAGTTTAGGAGGACTTAATTTGCATTTTATGAATGATAAAAAATAAACGAAAATTTACGAGAGAATTACCTTTCCAGTATCATTTTTACATATTTATCCATGTTTATGATTTTTTTAAATTTATTTTACAAAACAACTGGAGTCGTGTGTTAATGTAAATTGTGTCAGATCGTTTGTTCATTTCACTCGAGCAATCTATTTTTGCCCAAGCCCGAAACGATTATCTGGAATGTTTGTACTGTAAATCCAATCTCGAATTCAACTCAATTTCCTGAAAGCTTAATCGGAATGAATATAAGAACCTCCGCACAACACGTTTGTAAAATAAAGGCAGTCAAACAATGATGTCTGGTAAGACGCTGGGAGCGGAGTAGGTGGTACTAGGATAAGAGGAGGCAATGGGGGTAGGAGTGAGAGGTTTTGAGGTTGGTTGGGGTGGTAGCAGAGTAGAGTCTCGGCAGTGCCATTTGGGAGGCAAAAGCCGCGAGATGAGTGCAATCTCTAATCCGCAGATGAAAATGAATGCACAAAGTGTGAGAACAGAGTAGAAAGTGAATGTCGCGCTGTGAAATTACATTTCTACTGACAGGATTTCAATATTGCACAATGCATTGTGTCTGTGTCTAACTGAAAGAGCTATTTTCTTTTATTGAGAAGTAACTTGTTTATCTGTTTTTAGGCTTTCCTTTTTTTCAGGAAACATGTGCTGAAAAATAGGAAATCGCAAACGTGAAGATATCTAACAAAATGGAGGGTTCATAAATTCGAGAATGTTTGATGATTCAATTTGTTCCATGACAATTTGTCACACTTTTAAAAAATGATATAAAGTCATTAAAAGTATGAAAAACAACTAGCCTACAAACCTAATTTAACCTAACCTAGTTAACCCAGTTTTTTTCATAATTTTTCATGACTTTTATCACTTTTAAAAAGCGTGCTAATTTATCACTGTGTTGAATTGTCCGGTTAGCATACAATACATTAACACGAAACTAAATTATGAACGAATTGTAGATATTATGTAAAATTGTATTCTAAATTTAATTGTAAAGCCATATCGTCAGCAATAAAATAAATTTTCAAGTCATAAATGATTAATATGAGGAAGCAATGGGACTCACTCCTGATATAGACATCTGACATATATACCATAGATTTAGTTTTAATTGTGCCAGTTTGAAGATGCCTGTGATAAGGCGAAATCGGTCCGTTCGAAAATAAATAAGTGGATCAAAGTTACAAAGGTTTTTTAATAAAAAAAACATTAATGTAAACAGATACGTTAAAAATGTAATGTAGATTTTCTAACATGCTTGTAAACACTTTGTGAAGAAAAGACAGATTCGCCACCAAACAGCCTCATTGCAATAGATGGAAGGTAAAATATTTTTATATGCGGATATTCTTTCATTCTTACTTCTTCGTAAGAGATAACCAATAATAAAATTACATTTTTAATAATTGAAAATATTATTAACAACTTTCAAAATGAAACATGAAACCGAAAAAACACAGAAAAGAACACGGCTGCCAAATTCTGCAGTGGGGCGCACTTGCGATTTATACAGGATCAGCAGTTGTGTACTATTAAAGTATCTGCGGGCTCTGTACAGTACGCCCAGATTCTGTGTCTCCTAGATAGTATTAATCCTGGACAAGTAGAAAAATTCTCATAAAAAAAAAATCGGATAGGTATATCCGATTTTTTTTTTATTTATGTGAGTAAAAATCGGATATACCTATCCGATTTTTTTTTTTATTTATGTGGGAATCTATTGACTTTTAAATATATAACAATGAGGTTTATAAGCCTCGATAAATTATTCCAAAATTTTATAAAATGGTTTCTAGTTTAAGTTGAGCAAACCTAAAAACTAATATAATTAATCACTTGTAAAAGAAAACTCCGGTTTTATTTATTTATTTCGATAGTAATGCATTTTATCATTCTCCCACAATGTTAAGTTTATCCGATACTGGAGCCACTGGGCTACGTGAGTTCTCGCTCTAATAACCCGAGTTTCCAGGTTCCTTCTCCTCCCCACCCTCAGACCGCCCCAGACCACCGCTGTACCACTGCACAGCCTCCGAGGAGATCTGGCGAAACCAAAGTGCTTGCAGAGATAATAACATAACGCGGGAGATGCACCGCTCACGCGGGCCATCTACAGGATCCTTAAGAAACAGGTAAATTAAATTTTTCATAATTTGCTGTATTGGTCACATTAAAATATTGATCTCAGTATTATACTGGTGAGATACCGTTCAGAATATTCAGAGTCGAAATGTTACTTGAAATGTTTCTATTTTTGTAACTCTTAATGCATAGTGGAATTCCATTATAATTATTAAATAAATAAAAAAAAAAACACTTTTTAACTTTATTCCACTTTTATTTTTGACTGTGACCGGTTTCAGTCTGTGACAGTTATCTTCAGACTGGTACAATAGATGCTTAAACTGTGGTTTATTTACAATTTTGGGTATCAGGGGTAACAAACCATGATTTTACTTAAATTATATTTTTCAATATTTTCAGAGTATGATTTTACAAAACGTGACTTATATGATACTTTTGAATTTATTCATAATATTATTTTATGTATCAATCTTTGTTCAAAAGCGATTTTTATGATAGTTATAGGTGTTTATATTGTAAAGATGATTTTATATTTTTTATATATAAAGTTTGGTGAATACTGATCAATAATGAGTTTATCCTAGGATTTTCTCATCATAGTTTTAATATCAAGGTTAACAATAGGATTTTCAATAATTATATTTACAATGATTTTATAATAATTAAATTTAATATGGACTTCTGGGAAATAATTGTGTACCTTTATTGTCATGATTTATTTTTAAAAAATAATTTCACCCTGTAATTTTTAAGTGCTTTGCATTTTGGTAATAACTTACATTATATTGTTATTGCCTATTACTGGTTATTTAATATTCTAATACCGTGAAATTTACTGATCCTGGAATTTTAAGTGCATGTACATCATGATGTAAAATCATGCTATAACAATACTGACAAATATAATTTGAATAAAATCATTGTTTGTTACCCCTGATATCCAAAATTGTATATAAACCATAGTTTTAGAATTAATTGTACCAGTATGAAGATAGCCGTCATAGGCTAAAACCGGTTACGGTCAAAAATAAATGTGGAATAAAGTTAAAAAGTATTTTTTATTTAATAATTCCTTGAAATGGTTTTAG
>JAHDVE020005496.1:0-12280 GCA_022606495.2 Halesus radiatus
TATTAAAATCGTCTACAAAGGCGCTTTTTCAAAAAAAAAAGCAATACAAACGTGTTAGGAATTCAGATTCGTGCAAAGCGTCGGTTGACCTTGGAGGATTCCAATAACGATGTTCTTATTATTATGGCTTCATGCAGATGATGAGGTAATCATCCGATTCCAAGAAGCTGAAGACGGTTCCCAGGTTAGGCCGAAGTCTGCAACACTAGCGGCGCGACCGTGTCGGAGTGGCGACCATTGTTTATTATGCTACACGCAAACACACTTGCACACGCACACTCGGCTCGGGTCTCGATGGTGCCTTCCGGTAGCAGACAGTCCACGAGACCACCAAAGCTTGAGCTGGTTTGTACAGACGAATACAATACGTACATGACCGAGTCAAATCATGGACCCGGTATTGTCAATTTACATAACACAACTTCTCAATGTTTCTTCAAGGGACTTGACAAGTAAAAATAATAATGTGATTTCTAGAGGGAGCTAGCTGAAAGATCGGAAACGACTTCACATCCTGTCACTGAATACATATCGTATAAACATTTTGTACGCTGGGATATTTTCGTTCAGCCAGAAAACGAACCTTTACTTGTAGTAGATTCGTCAACAGGTAACGAACAAATGACAAAAAACTAGGGACCTGAAAAATTCTCGTGAAAAAAGTGGCGTGATTTTTGGAGAAATTGCGTGACGTTTTCGGAAATGGGGATATTTTTGAATGAAAAACTGTGGCATTTAGCAACAAAAGTAATGCTATATTCCCTTTTTGGTGTTTTGCAATAAAAGTGGTTCATATTTTATGGTTTTATGTTTTTTTTATGTTGTGTTTTCATTATTATTATTTTTTAAATCGAAAAAAGAATGCCAGTAGGCGTGATTTCGATATGAAGTTACGGATAGTCAAACTTGTCAAAACTATAGAGACAAAGAAATATTTAGAACGTACGTTAAAAATACAAAATATCGCGGTTATTGCGAAAAATTGTGGAATATTTCGAATTTCGCGTTATTCGCGTGAATTGGCGAAATTGGCGTTTTTCGCGGAAAATAGCAAATATTAGGTAAATATTCGCATTATCGCATACGTAAAATTTTAAGGTCTCAACGAATAACGATATCGACGTCCGTCTGTTAAGTATTCAAGTCGACTCAATTTATACGGATTTCAGTAAAGCGTTCGATAAGGTTTGCCATAAAATCCTTTTAAATAAATTGTCAAAACTTGGAATAAGTGGTAAACTATTATGCTGGATTAAGGATTATTTATCAAAACGTATACTGACCGTATGTATTAAAGAACATTTGTCTTACGAATTTGAAGCCACTAGCGGTGTGCCTCAGGGTTCACACCTTGGACCAATATTATTCATACTATTTATAAATGATGTCACTTCCATTTTCTCTGATGTTAACATACTATTATTTGCTGATGATATGAAAATATTTAAAATCATTAAAAATATCAATGATTGTTTGTCCCTACAATTCAACTTCATAAAATTTGCAGAGTGGTGTTCCATTAATAAACTCACACTTAACATTAAAAAATGTCAAATCGTGAGTTTTTTCAGAATTAAAAACCCCATCAAATATAATTATACACTGCACAACCATAGTTTATTATCTGTACCTGAAATAAGGGACCTCGGAATAATCTTTGATAGAAAATTATCATTTACTACTCACATTAATGCCATTACTAGCAAAGCTTTGAAAATGTTGGGCTTCATTACTAGAATATCTAAGGATTTCAAAAACATCCATACAATAAAATTACTTTATATAACTCTAGTCCGAAGTCAACTGGAATATAATTCCTCTATATGGAACCCTTCCTACAAAAATCACACAAATTCCATTGAAAGAATCCAACATAAATTTCTCAGAACAATTAACTTCAAATTAGAATTTCCCTCAGATGACATTAATTACGCTTCTTTATTACAATTAATGCATCTCTTATCTTTAAAAGATAGAAGAATACTTATTGATCTAATTTTTTTATTTAAAATAAACCATCACTGGTTTGACTGCCCTGAACTGACATCATTAATAAATTATCATGTACCCAGCAGACCGACTCGACTCAAAGCACCTTACTATTGTAACAATACTGGAACGAATGCAGAACAAAATTCTATAATACATCGTTTGCACAGATTAGGCAACGAATATTCCAATATCGATCACGATGACGGTCTACTATCATATAAAAGATGCTTAAAACAAAAGTTGTCTAATCTGTAGTTAATCTGTAGTATATCGAAATTATTATTTTTGTTTCTTGTAATAAAATGTTCATAAATTGTTTAAATCACTTTAATGTAAAAGCCATTTTTATGGCGTATATATATGTATAAATAAATAAATAAATAAATTACTCAATTCTGAAACAAAATGCCAAAAAATTTTACTAAAAAAGTGAAATTGATTCTTTTAGGAGCATAAAGGCAGGTCATTTTAGTTTTGGTTAAAATATCCACCCACCAGTGGCGTGCACTTCTCTATGACCAAATGTAAGCTGCGTAGAGTACATTAAGTTCAGGTACGAATTAAGTCGGTTCAGATTTCCCGAAAATTCCAGAAAGGGTTTGCAACTCCACGACTCAATTGTTCATTAGCTATTTGAAAATGAATATTGTATGATCACGTTTCAGTGATCGTTATGTACGGCTAACTGAAAAAATGAGAATACAAGTTTCTTATTAAATTTATGGAAAAATACATTTTTATTAGTAAAAAAAATAAAGTATCAGACCTCAAAAAACGTTTAAAGTGCAAAATCTTCTACTTACGACCCCATTTTTCAATATTGTCATTTTGACAAATTAAGTGTTTTAGTATTTTAATGTTTATGCCTTAGATTTACAAAATAAAATAAAACACGCATTTTTGGTGACATTTTTTTTGCGTAAATCGAATCATGCGGCCGGTGTTAAGCGGGAATTTTAACCTTTTCGCCACCTGCATAAGGAGTGCGTGATTTCGTTCGAATTTTACCAGTGGATGAATAAGCGGATACGATATAAAACAATACAATATGTCACACTGCTTGGTACAACGGAGAGGTACTTTGAAAATAATGAGATGCACGAGTTATTACGAATGAATAAAAGATTCCTGACAATTGCAATTATTATTTGAATGACACACTTTTATAGAAGAAACGACGAGACTGATTGCAAATGACGGAATATTAAAGTACGGCGTAATTGCAACAAAAGCATTTTACAGGGGACATAAATGCAAACAAATGACACCAAAATAAAGGCGAGCGACTGTTTAACATTTAAAGTGCGACAAGCATGATTTAAGGCAACATGACGGAACACTTCGCGGAAATTAAATGTCAATGTGTGCACAGGTATTAACTGTATTGTGTAGAAAATGCCTTCCACTAATCCATTAGTCAGATGTCACGGGTTTCATAAATGGTAGCAGATAAAAAAAACATAGAACAAATTATCTAACCCCGAACCAATAACTTTCGTGGTCAGATTAGCGAGCCTTTGGGTACGCCGCGGCCGATTCATTATAAATATCTTCAATTTTAGCATTTATCATTTATTACCAGTTGCGGTTTTCTCTAAAGTGCGTTTATGCAGTGAACTCCCATAAAAAGATATTATTGTAACGCAAACTTGATTTTTTTAAATCCACACTACTGCTCGAGAAAGTCCGAAATGAATCCCATACGAGTACGTGCGTTTTGAATTCAGGGCCTATAGGACTGTCCGTTCTAAGAAATAGTTCAAGCAATCGCTTCAAAGGCAAAACGTGGGAGCGTGCAAACCTGTTGGGTGGTATTTGTTAACACCAAATGTATGCGGAATAGTATAATGTAAAAATCAATAGATTTTTTCGGTGAATATTCAAAATAGGCTAATTAATTAACGAAGGTGTCATCATTTCGTATTAAAAAACGTTCAGTTTTTTGTGTAAATTGTGATTTTCGTATTTTTTTTTATAACCTTCGACATTATATTAGGTACAGACGTTTAAATGAATCGCCAAATTATATTTTATTGCTAGTTCGCTAATCTCTGGTGAAGTGATATGATGAAATTCCTATAGATCTAGGGAAAAATATAAATAATTAAGTATAATGCAAATATAGTTTTTTTTATAGACGAGGGAATTTTTTTCTCCCATTTTTATCTCCGATTGAACTCCCGATGAGATAAGCCAAGAAAGGCCACTGATTATTACTCATCAGTATCTGGCTTCGCCTATGATTCTGGCTTGGATTCTAATATAAATTCTAAATAGTTCGGTAACCTTGAGAGTTTTCACTGAGACCCAAAAACCGATTTTTCTTTATAGTTCGAATTCAAAATCAACACTATTTCGTCAATCAGTTAAATCAACAGAACGATATCGAAAATTTATCAAAGCTAATCCACGGCGAGTACCCGCAATTTATGCATAATGAAAATTTGCTCTCTGAGAAGCGCTACCAAAATCTCCAGTCTAGGAGTGGGGCCCTTACAGTAACAACGTACAAAAATATAAATAATTTAATAGAAAGTCCATACCTCCTGGAGTGCTATCACAACTAGTTCTCGGTAGCAAACAAATACTGCCAGGGGCGGCGCCACGATCTGCTATGCGGGATTTCGGGGAATAGATAAGGAGAAGGGGTTGATGAGGGTAATGATAGGGTTGGACGCTCCTTGTTTTGCCAAGGTATCCGCAATATCGTTACCCACTATGCCTTCTTGTCCAGGATTCCAAATTAGAGTAACCGTTCTTCCAGAGTTTTGTATGGAGGCTATCAGGACTTGAAAAGGGCATACGAAGAGATCATGAGGATAAAGAAAAGGACTGCATGGGAGAGGAAAAACCAATTGGGGTAGGGGTAACACATCACAACCTCAAAGCATCCCTCCAAACCATTCATAACAGCGGTCAACGCCGGGTACTTCAGCTAAAAATATTATACAGGGTGTAATGAGACGCTGACTTACTATAACCAAGGATTCCTAACCATATTTGTAGTAAAAACGTTAACGAAATTTTGTTCTTCGGTGACATTTTTTGCAGATTTTTTCTCAAAACAAAAAATCACATGTCGCCACTGATCACTCAGTCGAGTAACCCGCCCGCCTGAGTGATCAGCCCAGTTCGACCCTGCCTATGTTTTCAGGTAAAAAAAATGTCGTCGGAGACTAAAATTTCATCTACATATTTTACTCCAAATGCGGTCAGGAATCACTGGTTTAAAGTAAGTGATAATTTATTGGTAATCTGAAAGTATGTTTCCTGTTGTATACTGCTGATGCGATGCTGATTGCTAACAGTATGGAAGATCTACAGTCCCTCGTATCAAGGATGAACCAAGTATGTTGAAAAAGGTTAATTATGAATAAGTAAGTCTAAAGTCATGGTGTTTGAAAAAGAGAGTAAGAAAACAGTATGCAATATAGTTGTGAATGATAAATACTTGGAACAGGTGGACGAGTTTGTGTATTTGGGAAGTATGTTTACGAGAGGTGGAAAGGAGGGTAAATACAGGAAACTCCATAAATGGAGGTCTGAACGCGGTTGGCGATAACAAAAAAATGTCCAAAGAAGCGTAGCTGGTACAATGGAGTGCTGATACCCACCCTGATGCATGGCAGGGAGGCATGTAACTGATAGAGGAAGGATGAAAGTAGACTGAATGCTGTATAAATGAGATCACTGAGGAGTACGTGTTTTAAAATTATGTATGACGATATGAAAAATGTAAAGATTCGCAAAGAATGCAAGGCTGATGTGAGCGTAATGAGTAAGATTAAGAAATGAATGCTTAGATGGTTTGGACATGTAGAGCGGATGGACGAAGAAGCCGGGGACGCCCGAGGAAGACATGGCACGAACAAGTGAGCCAAATACTTGAGTCGGGCCATGTCAAAAGACAGAATAACCGAAGAGTATGTACGAATGTGATTGAAGCAAGGAGTGTATGAATATACCGAGTTGTTTGGCGGTCCGTCCTCTCCGCCTACCCGTGCAGAGTAACGTGATGGTTAGTTAGTTTTAGGTACTACATGATTCCTGTGAAATAAGAATTCGAATTTTGTGTTTACTTCTATACGAATTCTGGGAGGCAGGTGAACCAGCACTGAAGCAAACAAACGATTTATTAATAGAACCTCCAAAGTAACGCAACACTTTTCAGTCGACATCAGTAAGAAAGAGTAACGAATGCATTTAAGAAACGCAAAATAACACACATCATGTAGAAAAAAAAGGTTTTATTTGATTCGCACTCCGGTAGAAAAATACTTGGGAAAAAATTATTATAATCAACAATCATTTGGTTATAAACAATTTACTAAAGTTACTCTTTGTACTTACTGAACAAAATATATTATATATGTTATTAACTAATTGCTGCATCCCTGAGCTTCGTCATCGGCTCATAAAACTGAGTGATACGTAACTCAATCTTATCAATATTACTCGATTACATTATCTTTTTTTAGTACTCATTTTTTTCTCATAGCACCAACCAGTACCTATCAAACACCAATACATAACTAACTAACCATCACGCCGTTTCCCCGCAAGGGTGGGCAGAGAGGACGGACCGCCAAACAACTCGATCTTGGCATACACTTCTTGCTTCATTCACATTCATACAACGTCTAATACATTCTCTTCCGTTATTCCGACTTCTGACATGGCAAATACATAATCTCTTTATACTTTTTTCTAGATATATTATTTTACCACACTATGTCAATACTATGCTTTTTTCCGTTCTATTTTTGTATAATGGCACTTAATATGAACTAAACTTGTCAATTTGACTGTCCTAAAACGGGATTTGTTCCCAGTTGGGCAGTCAAAGCTTTCTTACATTTTGTTATTAAATTATGTTTTTCAAATAAATAAATATTATTAATATTATTATTATTATCAATGTCTGTATTAAATATTATTTTCCACGAGATTCCGAACAAGGTCACAGTTACAGCTGCGCCACGCTAGCGACGTTAATAATACTGTCACCTTAGCACAGATCTGAAGTAGATAATAGCGCGATAAGATCTCTGGGTCTCTGGGCAGTTAAAGCCTCGCAGTTAACCTACAAATACGGTTTCTGATGTGAATTGTGCGAGTCGGGAAAAATGACAGATGCATTCAGTGATAATTTGCACGAATCTGACGTAACTTTATAATGAGGTCAGTTAATACAATATTCCATGAAATTATTCCGTACAAATTGTTACTATTCGCTATTAACGACTGTTCTGTAATCATAATAACATTTAATTACTGAGATTTAATTATCAATTTATATAAAACGATACGAGGAAGTAATAATAACAATAATATGAAAATAAGTCTTATTTATTCCCCTTGTTATTACGATTCCCTGGAATTTTGTCAAGTTGCTAGGAAATTAAAATAATAAAATCGCTTCAAGGTAGCTAAATGTAAAACTGGCAATAAGGGCCGCTGAGATGGGGATACAAAGGGGGTAAATCACAGGGGTTTGTGAAGGGGCCGGGGGGATGAGCAATCACAGTAACTAATATTAACTAAGGGCCCCTGTGATGATTTTTTCACGAAAACGGTGCCACACAAATCATCAATTTATTGTCAATTCTTATTACGGTACATTATCAATTAAAAGGTAACTTGAAATCAGTGGCGCCCCCAGAAAAACTAGAAGGAACGCAGTGGTTGATGTGTGTATAATGCTTGCAGTTGTATTTATTTGCTTCTACTGGTACTGACTCAAGAACAGTGTATTTATGGGAGATGTGAAATACGGCAACAACGTGCGTTAGTTCAATCGAATTTCTGGTTGCTATCATCAAAATATTCAACTGTTTCCTTTCTGTCTTAAAAAATAAAATATATTCGCGACAACCTTTAGTCGTCTCGAGTTTAAAAAAACTGTTCAATATTTTAGGACAATAAAAAGATAGCAATTTATGTATCAGCACCATCGATCAATAAAAAATTACGTTTAATTAATATATTTAACAGGTTACCGTTTTAAAACTTCAACAAAAAAATACGCATCGGTGCGCAAATGGGTTCACAGCCCCTAACACTGTAAATAACTAAATGTGTAAAAAAAATGTTAATATCTATTATAAACTTCTTAGGCTTTTAATTTTAAGGTCATTTTATAAATACACTCCAGTACGAAAATTATATATATTTAAAATAAATACAAACTCTTCTTGTGCTACCAATCTTCTAATAAATGTAACATCAGTGGGAAAGGAGGATAAAATAGCAACTGTAAAATACATCATCTCTAAGCTTAAATTTTCTAATAACAGTGTTCATCTAAAACGACCTGCCAGGTAAGTATATTTTTCTCTATCTGTCTGTACATAATTAGATAAAGGGTACGAAGTAATATTTGTACAGCGCCCTTGAGGTGATTTTTCACAAAAACGGCGCTATACAAATCATCCAATTATTAATATTATTATTAGTGAGCTAAGGATCAGTTTCATTAACGAACTACCAAATTTCAATTACGTAACGAACCGTTTCGTTAACGGATCGTTGTCCATCAGTTTTTTTTCTTGAATAATTGGCATTTGCTTGTCCCCATTTTCACTCGATAAGGAATCCATCTCGAAAATCCATATTATATATTGTCTTTTTAATTAAAATAGTGCACGGTTTCCAATAAACGATCGTCCGGAAACAACTAACAGCTGTCAAACGACCGGTAATCTGACGAACGTTTATAAAACGGCGAAATCGGGAGGTAGATCAAATATTAGTTAAAAATGGTATCAAGTGTTGCAATGAATGGTTATAAAACCGGCCCTAGATTTAACACATTGAATAATTGAATCGGGAAGTATTAGAAATTAACGAGGTGGTTTTCGGTGACTTTTCACGGGTTTTAAATAGGTACGCGAGTAACTAAGCATTTAAAATAATATAATCGTTTAAGTGGGCTAATCCATATCCAACTGACAATTACACGTCGAACAAGATTAGACAATATAAAAATATTAATAATAATAATTATTGGTATTTATTCCAGAAGATGTGAAAGGGAAGCGTAATGCAAATTTTTACCATTTCTCATTTATTGTAATGAATTTTAATCTCTGTAATATTAATATATTACAGACAACTGGACAACTGTTCTATGGAGACTATGAAAAATAAATAAAAAAAATACATTCCATAATTGACAACAATACAAAAACAATGTATGATATTATTGTGATCATCCCAAAACCGTTGAATTGAACTAAATAATGTAAAACTGACACCTAAGCGTCGATAAATTTGATCATAAATCTATATACATAAAAACGAATGTTTGTCTGCCGTCGGTCCTCGATTCTCTCGAAAATTACTCGACCGGTTGCGCTGAAAATATCAGTTTGTTCTTATTAGTGCCGGGAAGTTTTAATGAAATCCAATATGTAAAACTGTTGTTATAACGCTTTAAAATTAGTATGAAAACATTAAAGCCGCCATGTTGTATTGAGGTTAGTCCGCAGATATACCACTCTTGTTAGCCACAGATTACATATTCAAAAGAAGAAAGTTTGTTTGGGTAAAATATTTTCAAAATGGAAAACATAAGTGGGTTACCTACGTGAGAACTTTTTTATTTAGATATATTTCGAAAAAATAAATACTGGTAACGAAATAAAATTTTCAAATGCATGCTTCGTTGTTTAGAGATAGTAATAGTCGTCACAAGGTATTACTTTCGCTGTCAATCGGTTAAATTCCTTAACTGAGCTGAACGTCAAACTGACCAGTTAAAGTTAAATCAATTTAATCACACAATATGGAAATGCTCAGACTGAGGTAATCCGTAATTTTCATGGAAAATGATAACGTGATTTTTCACCTAAATTTTCAATGTAAAATTGGTTCTGAGAGTAAGATACTAAATGTATTTACAATGTTGGTTACATCAAAGCAAGATGATAAAACGGGTTAGACACACTTTGAAGAAAAATTTAGTTTAAAATTTCCCGACAAGAGCCGATCCTGTTTGGAGTTATGAAAACAAGCAGATAATTTACTCACGGACTAGGGACTAGATGTATAGGCAGGCGATAGTACGACTTTGTATAACTGGAAGGAATCAATATACCTGTAACAAAAAGAAATACAATAATGAGAAAACCGATTAAGTAACATAAGGTACAACACAATCACGAAAATACCAAGTCAAGCAGTGAGTGAAAATTTACGATTACGTGCCGAAGATTCAACAATAGAAAAGCGTACAATTTTTCATCGTCAAATATACAAATTTAAGTATTATAATTTCTTAAAAAGATTGGTATTCACTTTGTGGCGTAAAAAATAATAAATAATAATAATTATTCGGAATTTGCCAATCATATTTTAGAAACCAATCATTATTTTGACATAAAAAAGGTTACAGAGGTTAAGGTTGTTTTACATACAAATACAATGGGTTTACAATTAAACAAATTTGAAATTTTAGATATCAGAAAAAGCGTCAATAGCGAATGAAATTTAATTAATAATAAAATATATTTTTTAAAACAGCTATCTCTTGAATTTAATTTCATTAAATATTAAAAATAAAAATATACTTTTTTTGAATATCTAATATAAACTTGTTATTCAATGTTTTATAATTTTTTTTTATTAAGAGGAACGGCTGCACGGCCTGTTTCATACAAAACATAATTTTGGATTTGAGGTCAAAATACTCACCTAAACCTAATTCATGATCCTTTTCTTCATCAAAAAGTAAAGGAAATATCTAGTACTGAGTAGAAGTAATTTAGTTATTTTTGTTTTACATTACTAAATATAGGCCATTAAAGGAATTGATTTTGTGCGATTTCAGAGGTTAACAATTATTTGGGGGCTAACAGTGATTTTTACCCCGTTTACTTTGAAAATATAATGAAATATAAAATACATATTTTTATAAATATTAAAATAAGCATTATTAATTAGATTAAATTAAAAACAACCAATTTACGTTGGAACACTAATTTGCAGTACATAATGTAAAATATCGACCCGAAAAACGGTATTTTTTTACATGTTTTGTTTCCATATTTTTATTTACGTAATCATATTTACATAGCAATTATGATACATTTTTTTCAAAAAATACTATAATCCCGCAAGTAATTTTCTGATTTGCCTCTAAAATGACGAAAATATTTTTTTTCATGGCCTATTTATATACTTCATAATTAAAAAAAAAATAATAATAATTCTCATACGTACTAGATATTTACTAAACCCTTAATTAAAAAACATATCATTCATTTGGATGGGTATTTTGACCTCAAATCCAAAGCAAGTTTGCCTTTCATACAGAAATAAAGGGTCTCAGATTAAACTTAATTGAAAAATTAGAGATTAATAAACGAACGAATGATCCTAATATAACATTAATTCACAAAGTGAGGAAAATTATCTATTCAACACTTCTCAGTATGTTCACATTATGAAAATAATATAACACATTTAAATAAACCAACTAAGAAAACATTGGTATTTAAATACGGGGAAAATACATTATAAATGTAAAAACATCACAGAATAGAGTATTTTAATTATTTTCTAAGTAAATCGGTTTTACCAACAATATATCATTATTTTAAAAATCCCTTGAAATTAGAATGTGGTCGGAGTAAATAAAATGAGATAAATAAGTCGTCACAATGTGGATTAACCGCAGTTTGAAAATGGCCTTGAACGCCGAAACAGCTGTCACAATAATAAAAACTAAAAATAATTGCAGAACTTAATAATAACATTATTAAATTTGATTTTCATTAAATTAAAAAAAAATCGATTTCAACGAATTGAACTCACAAAATAGATTTGAAAAATAAGCCGTTCTAGGTCGATAAAACGTTTATAATTACATAATGTATGGATTTACTTTTAAACGGTCCAATATGGACTAGGGACGTTTCAAGGTTTACCCGAGGCTAGATGTTCAAAGGTACATATTACATCACAATAGCATCCGTGAAAAAAGGAGGTATTCTACATATATTATTATGAGTCACACTTGAGTTTGGTCACACTAATCATACGAGCGAGGTAAAGAACGGCCGTGCTTAGGTTCGCCCTTGCCACGATCTCTAAGGATTACTTCACCTTCGCCGTACCGTAAAGCATACACTGTAAAAGGAATACACCGTACACCAGCTCACGTAGCGCGTATTATATCAGCAATTGAAATAAGGCAGAAAGCAATCAGTGTGGGAGTTCCTCCGCACTAGCACTGGCCTGGCACTGGAACTGGCACTGGCACTGGCACTGGCACTGGCACTGGCAC